>CAEMYA010000112.1:134383-205461 GCA_903131615.1 Diplodus sargus
ATATATATATATATATATATATATATATATATATATATACGTAATCAGATGGGCATGGAAAGGGGAAATACTAGAAGAATCACCAATTCTGCTTTTGATTTTGACAATCTTCTAATTGAAATTTTGCTGCTGTATGATTTAGCAAAGTGTGCCGCTTGTCTCTGTACAGTGCCTCCTAAACCAGCTCGCCTCCAGAGTCCTCTGACTGCAGGACTACCTCAAGCCCACAGTCCTACAACAGGAAAAGTACTACCTCAGCGAGTTGATGGCACAGATCAGGACAGTCCTGACAGAGGAATTACGTTTTGTGTTTCCTGTATCAGCCCAACACAGAATTGTCTCAGCTCACCAAGTCCTGTCAGGGGAAGGGGGAACAGTTTTTTAAATGGTGTGTCTGGACTCAGCCCTGCCCGACATACTCAGAGGATTCCAAATCTTACAAGCAGTCCAGTTTTCGGTTCTCCAAGTCCAGGCAAAAGGAGCTGTAGCCTGCTAAAGGAAGGAGGGCACAGCCCTGCAAAGTTATCCCCAAGGAACCATAGCCCACTCGCAGGGAAACTGCGGACCCCCAGCCCTGTGCAGTGGAGGATGAGGAGCTACAGCCCAGCCAAGAACTCTAAATCTTGGTTAGGACTTCCCCGAATCCCAAGCTGCAAGATGGATGGAAAAGGGAGAGGCACGGGGAAATCTTTGAGTGTGCCTGACTTGATCGTTTACATTGATGAGAGCAGGTTGGATTTAGAATTTAATACATTTTATTTTGGCACTGATGTGTACAATTGTATTACTCCTGAATATTATTCAAATTTGAAATGATGGTTACATTTTATTTCAGCAGGGTTCCTACTGAAAAAGCAGAACGCTCGCCACTGAAAATGCTGCAATCACCCAACTGCAGCGGGCAAGCCATCACCATTAGAGTCCCCATTAACAACAGACTTAATCATTCTACAAGTGAAGTCTGTCTGTCAAGCACTGGCAAAGAGCATTCACCTAGAAACATGGATGCCATGGTGCAGGGGAAAGATTGTACTGTGGTAAATGTTAAAGGAACAAATGATGGAATGGAAGAAGGAAAGATGCACAAAGGTTATGGCTCCAAGTTTTCCTGCCAGTGGAATAAGACAACTACAGAAGACGGCAGGATTTACAAGGAGTCTGAAGGTGCACAAAATGAGGAGGAGGAGGAGGAGGAGGATGAAGAGGAGGAGGAGGAGGAGGATGAAGAGGAGGAGGAGGAGGATGAAGAGGAGGAGGAGGAGGAGTGCGAGGGGGAGGAGGAGGAGAGGAAGGAAAGAGGAGTAGGTGAGCCAAAAGATGAAGAGAACCCAGAGCAGAAATTGTACAAGATAGCCAGTGAACTCCTGCAAACAGAGAGGGCCTATGTGGCTCGACTCCACCTGCTAGACCAGGTCAGTGCCGTGTGTCCCTCCATTTATTAAAAAAAAAACACACAGTTCACTTGATACTAAAAGATACAACTAGAGCATGACTGTTTATATTTACATGGTTTTAATGATATGAAGTGTGTGGCAGAGATCCAGCTCCTGTCCACATGCAGGTGAATCGGTTTATGCCGCACCACATAGTTGTTGGTCTCGCGAGATGGAACATTTCTTGTGTTGAAGATCAGTAACTTTCAGGATGTCTCAACTCTCACCACAGGTGTTCTGCCTTCGCCTAACAGAAGAGGCAGGTCGAGGCTCATATCCTCCCGAGGTGGTCAGAAATATCTTCTCCAACATCTCCTCCATTTACTCCTTCCACAGCCAGTTCCTGCTCCCTGACCTGGAAAACTGCATCAGCCACTGGTGGGTGTTCCTTCGTTCAGGCCTGCCCTGGCTGATACTTGTCTTTTTGGAGTAGACATCAGGATTTTCAACCAAAACATTGAATATGACGGTTTGAGGCAATGTAAAATTATTTTCTGTCCCCTCCCCTGAAATTTGGAGAATATATTTCTGCCAAAAGTGGGCCATCTAGATGTTTCTAGCAAAAAAACCCCCACTTTTTTGCTGCTTTTTTTGAATTTTACCAATCCCTATATGTAAACCATTTCTCATAAACTGAGCATGGTGTGCAGAGTGACAGTATGTGTGGGAAGTCAGTCAATCGGGGGAACTTGAGACCCGAGTACTATTTTGCATCTTAACGAAACAATACAATGCATTACACTAGGTGCTTCCTTTTGGATGGTAGCCCAACGTTACATTTCAGTTTCAACCCTCCAAGAGGCGCACGTTTAGACTCCCCTGCTGGTCATGAAAAGGACTAAAACCTCAGAGGGTTAATGTGACTTTGGATGTGAACAACTTTGAATTAAAGCTGAAAGTCAGAACTTTCCATTGTATTCATTGCTTGATTTCAAAGAACATGGTGGAGCAAAGGGCCTGCAAAGCAAAGCGTCTCTGTCCAAGAACTTCCAGACGGCCTTGTACTGTAACTCTGGAGCAGGTCTATTCCACTACTTTTTTAGAGGGGTCAGATTTGAATATAGGTCAAGTATCAAGGATAGGAGCTGTAAAGCTCGGAATTTAATTGTGGGAAAACAATGCACTTCAAAAAAATTCTTAGTTCTCACATTTTAAAAGAAATGTGTAAATGCAGATGTACAGTAAAACGTTTTAAATCTTACAAGTAAGTTGTCTGCTCCTCTAAAAATGTCCCCTGCTCAAATAGCCTGAGTTTAAAACTTTAGAATGAAATACGAGTGTTTGTTTTTTTTTTGCTTGGCAACAGACATTACTAATGAACAGGCTAATTGGCCTTCCACCAGAAGGATCAATGAACCAGTGATCAATCATGTTGTTAGAGGGCTGCATTCGGGCTGCCAGCTGAACAGGTCTGCACTTGACCCCTGACCTCCCCATTTCCACCAATCTAGGAGTGAGAGGCCAGGCCTGGGGAAAGTGATGCTACAACATGCACCCTTCCTGAGGATGTACGCTGACTATGTCAGGAACTTTGACCAGGCCATGGAGCTGGTGAGGACCTGGACAGAACGCTCCTCTGCCTTCAGGAACATCATCCAGGACATACAGGTAAAACACACTCAGCAGACTGATCAGTACCTGTTCCTATGCATCTGAAAGTGTCGAGGTCTGATCCGAATGTTCTGTATGTATCGTCCTGTTTTTTTAGAGTCAGGAGGAGTGTTGCAGCCTGACCCTGCAGCACCACATGTTGGAACCAGTCCAGAGGGTCCCACGTTATGAGATGCTGCTCAGGGATTACCTGAAGAAACTGTCAGAGAATAACCCAGATTATGAGTTTGCTCACAGTAAGTATCCTGCACCAGTGTCTTTATAGCCATCTATTGTTGCTGCCCTTATTGGTCTGTCAACAAATGTGCTCGCTCTGAGTGAGCTCGTATTAGATTTGGTAGCTGTCTTTGCTTTCATAAAGTTCCTGTCTGTCTTTGATGGGTCATTTTGTCTTGAATGAGAAGGATAAACTTTCCTTTCCTGTCTCTTCCTGCAGAGTCCTTGCAGACCATTTCCATGGCAGCAACCCACTCAAACAGCGCCATCCACAGAGCCGTACGTTACCATTACACACCACATATCCACCTAATATTTTGTTTTACCTATGGATTATATTATTGGAAATGCTACTGCTGTATATGGTCATAGTAACAGAGATCAAATGTTACATTTTATTTTCACATAAAAAATTATCTTGAATGAAAACACTGACAATTTGATTTCAATTGTGTTTTCTACATTGTTTTTGATTGTTTGACCTTGGACAGGCTTCTGTTAATTAGTTAATTAAATAATACATTTTATTGTGCCCTCTTCTTTTTTGTAGTAGTGTAATGATTTTGTGACTGCAGAATTGGCGCCACCTACTGTTAAACTCAATGAACCAACGCCTAATAATCACTTTACAATTGTGGATAGAAACTAGCATGCAATCTTGAAATCTGGTTAAAATGTACCTTGCATTTGGATGGAAACACGGCTAGTGATTCCATGCTGACGTGTTTTTTAATGTTTCCCTTTGTCCCTCTGTAGGAGAGTCTGAAGCGGCTGCTGGAGATATACGAGATGGTTGGAGAGGAGGAAGTGGTCAACCCGACCAACGATTTCCTCAGGGAAGGTCGGCTGCTCAAACTTGCTGCTCGGAACACATCTGCTATGGAGAGGCACCTATTCCTGGTTAGAACACTGATGTACAGACATAAGCTACAGAGACACTTCGTATTTGGGCACTTTTGTTGACACAGTGATCCATGATCTGCCAAAAATTTTCTTTCAATCATAGTTTATTTACATTTTTCAAAATGACATTTTAGCTAACAGCACCTTAAAGTGTAAAAAGAGATATAATATGTAACAAAATGTAAAAGGAACTTTTTTGCATAACTTCTCTCCACAGTTCAACAACTTCCTGCTGTGCTGCACTCCTAAGTTCAGCTTGGTTGGCCAGCGTTTTACTGTGCGCTGCAGGATTGGCGTGGACGGCATGCAGGTGCAGCAGACAACCAATGACGGCCATCCATACAGCTTCCAGGTGTCTGGAAAGGAGAAGACCCTTGAGCTGCAGGCCAGGTGTGCTCACAGTGAAACTGTAGTGTGCATCAAACCAGTTGGCAGCTTTCATTTATACCTCTACCATGGTTATGTCGTTTTAGGCTCTTCTATGGCTGTCTGAGACATCTCATGTTGTAAACCCGTCTATACATGTGTTATGTTTAAAGAACAAGTAGAGAGGAATGTGCAGCCTTGGTAGAGGACAGCAGACATAATGTGACCTGTGAACAAATTTGAATTGAAGTTATTCTTTTTTTTTTCCAAGCTCTGAACAAGACCGAGATGAGTGGCTAAAGGTAAAAGTGTATATTTATTAAGTGTTTAGTTCACCATATTAAATATTACACAGGTTGGTGAAATATTCAGTGGTGTCAACTGAGGTTTCTAAAGCACGTGTTTATTTCCAGGTAATTCAAGGGGCCATTGATGTCTTTCAGAAGAAACATGAAACTTTCAAAGTGGCTTCAAAGGAGCTTAAAGTAGAAGAACCAGTAAGTTTGATATTCAGAAGAAGGGTTTCTGTATTTATAATTTATTCAGGACATTATAAAGAATTCCAGCTAACCAAGCTTGACGTTTTCTAGACAGAAGAACTCGGCAGACGCGCCCCCCGCTGGATCAGAGACAACGAGGTGACCTTGTGCATGAAATGCCAGGAACCGTTCAACGCACTCACCAGGAGAAGACATCACTGCAGAGCCTGTGGCTGCGTGAGTGAGGAGATGCCATAGCTTCAGACACAACCTCATTTTCGGATAATATAACCTAGATGGCTCCTCTGCTCCACAGGTGGTGTGCTGGAAGTGTTCAGACAATAAAGTGGCTTTAGAGTACGACGGAAACAAGCTGAACAAAGTGTGCAAAGCCTGCTACTCCATCCTGACTCAGAGAGGGGAGAGGGTGGAGGGAAAGAAGAGACGAATGCTGGAGGTAAGCTTTGTGTGTTTTCTAAAGGTTGTGACAAAGGTTTAGATTTCAAATCAATGATGATTACCATTGTGGGTATTACCATACCTCTGTTATTGAAGAATTATAGTAGGCAAAGGCATATTCTGCACAGAAAATCCAAGTCTGGCTTTTTTAGGAGCATGAAATACAACATAAGATGGATGTATTAACAGAATTGTGTTTCGTGTGTGCTCCTCCAGTCGGAGATGTCTGCAGTGTCCTGTGATGGCATCATGAGTGGCTTCCTGCTATACGGTGACAACCCCAAGACCTGGCAGCAGGTGTGGTCTGTTCTCAGCAGGACTGAGCCCCTGACCCTCTATCTGTACGCTGCTCCACAGGTGGGCATCTGTGATAGAAGATAATTTTAATGTAACAAAGTGGTGAACTGTATGACTCTTCTTTATGAAGAAAGGCCACATTTTTAACAAACGTATCTACAGAAAACCAGAATATTTTATTTTATAAAAGTTGTCATGTTTTTGGTCTAGCAATCTGGGCCTACTGTAAATTCCTTTTGTAGGAGATATTTTATAACTAAACAAAGCTATTCTCTTGAAGGATGAGAAGCCCCTATCCTGTATACGTCTACTTGGCTGCAGCGTGGAGGATTCCCCTCAGGAGCTTCAGGGTCGCCCTTGTTTCTGTTTAAGCCAATCCAGAACAACCCACACTTTCTCCTGCGACGGCTCGGACCTTAAACAGAGCTGGGTGACTGCTCTGAAAGTCGCGGTGACGGGCGGGATGCCAGCAGGTTCACTCAGGGGCTGTGACTTCACCAATGGCTCCAAATGTGGTGTTAATGGTAATGTGACCGGTGGAAGAGACTCTAGTGATGAGGAATTTGTCATCATTGGCAACACAGAAAACCACGTCCTCATATAAACACACTGCAGCAGATGAAACGAATCCGTTGATGTGTAAGACGGTAGCTTTGAACGGCGTGTGATGGAATGAATGAAATCTACAAATGAAATTCAGGAATGTAAAGTTTGTTAATACATAATATTCAGACTGAGAACTGCGTTTCCTTATAAGTGGCAATGCACTTTATTTCTGAAATGGTTTACAGTAAAATAAATAAAGTGAAGGTGTTTTAACGTGATTCAGACTATCCCTTCAACACGGACACAGTTGCTTCAGCTCTGTACAGGCTGTCTAAGGTGCCATGCGATGTAGTGTGAAAATATGCTATGTCGTTTTCTTGCACTTGAACACATAATTGCAGTGAGTGTTTCAGTGATACACAAAGGTTCTGTGGGATCATAATTGCCTTATAAAACACATTCAACTGATCCCATTTCTTCACAGATAATGTTACAACAATTGAATATTTACACTCAAGATGATTTGCAGCGAAACAAACTAAAAGAACTAAACACATGTTTAAAAAACAAAACAAAACTACATGGATAAAAATGATCAGTCTAAAACAGAAAATGATGAAAAAAGGAACCTAGTTTGTTGTGATATCTTTTGTGGCTAATAGAGCGCCTATGGAGTAACCAAAGCACCAACTTAGCTCGGTGTGCAGCATGATTTGATCCAAAAGAAGAACCAGCATATTGGATAAACATGATTATGTTAATCGAAAAAATTGCTTAATTTTCAGCTCATGTGTTTTCATGTAGCAAATACGTTAAAATAACGGAAATTCCCAGAAATACCGACCTTGCAGTTCTCTGCAAATGACTAAACTACACCTGATCTATAGAGGTTTTCAGACTGAAATATAAAATAAAAAGTGCCATCAAAGGGAAACGTTGCTTAAAGCAGCATTAATCAATATGTTTCTATTAAAGCAGCTGCAAGAAACTTTTATTTTTGTTGAACCTGTGGATCGCCTGTTGTAAAGATCTTCATCTGGCTAGCGTGTGCATTTGTAATATTTCTGTTTAAACATCAGGTGGAGGATGCGTAGGGATGAGGTCATGTATTTGTAGCTATTGTAAGATTAATAGTTGAAATATGACGACTAAGCATATTAAGCTGCTCGGTAATACTAAGTTTGAGCTAAAGTTATCAGCATTCCCTACTAATGTTTCGTCTGTCTCTCATGATAATCGGCCAGCTGCAAGATATAAAGTTCTGCAGCAAGGCCAAAATAAAATGTTACGTTATTGGCCAGCTGACGTCTGGCAATACAGACGTATCTGCCATAGACCATTAAATTGTCAGCCTCCAATCCAGTGACTGGCATTAACAATTACTACATAGAAATAGCCAACATCAGCTTTTTACTTCTAGACTTAATTTACGCTAAGTGGTGTTCATCTGTGGAGATCATCTTGCTGAACTAAGTGTCCTAAACTTCTGTTCGCCACAGATTTTATAGGCTTTTTGTCAAGGAAACCAGTGTAATGCTAACTTCCAGATTAGTCTAGAAAAGTACGTCATCCCTACAGCGCTGTATTCGGCCATCGTTAGCAACGCGACGGCCATGTCATTTAATAGTTCCGCTGCCCTCAAGTGGCCATGATTTGATTAATGCAACTTTAAGGTTCACTCTTGATTTCCCATTGACACGTCACATGTGCACCACGTCGTGTATCAACAGCAATAAGCAACACAACATAATAACAAATAGGCAAACAGGTTAACGGAGCTGGAAATATACGCCACTATGGTGTGTTTTCGAAAATCGGACGGAGCTTAAAGTTATAGAATTCTGTCTAAACCGATTCTCTGATCCATTCTGCAGATGGCAGCTGTGAAGAAAAAAGCGACTCGCTGTCTCTCCGTTGAGAGTATTATTTGAGGCTGTGAACTCAGTCCATGAAAGCCTGTCTTTGTATCGACACCGGAGCTGCACGCGCACAACCGGACGTTTTTAAGAAAAAGCAGTAAAAACAGTGTTCATTGACTACCAGCTTATTCTTCTGAGCTGCCCAGCTGTCAGCCAGGGGGCAAAAAAAAAGCCTTTTTCAAATAGCCTCTGTGTCCTCGTGGACATCGTCACCCTTGCCTTTTGGACATCATTAGAAAATCTGATTTGGTCTTAGCTTGGGGGGGCCAAAAAAAAAATAATTACTACCAACGTTAAATGGCGAATTGGTCATTTGTGACATTAACAGTAGTGCTTACAGACATGGCTGTTAAAGACGAGGGTGGTTCAACCTGCTTGTACTGACATTTTAGTTCGATTCCAAGAGAGGAGGCCCTGATTTGGACATAGAGGCTTAAAAAAAATGAGATGTTTAAATCCAGCACTTGATACAACTAACACAGAGGAGGCGGACCCCGTATCACACACACGCAGACTGACACACTGTACACATTGGAGAGAAAAAAAAAGCAGGACTATTTACAGGAAGGCTCCCTCTGTTTTACACTTTCATACAGCACACTTTTTATCCTCTGAAAATCTCCAAATCGCTGGCTTCCGCTTCGAAGAAGTCCCTTGCTACGCATCTTTCAGGGTTTGGATCTGCCGTCTGTTGCATTCAAACACGGTCTCGGTGTGAAAATACTGCCGCTGGATCCGATTCAGAGCTTTGATCAGTCTACGGTGAGCAATCCATTTGAAGGGTGTGTTGGTCTGAAGTGCAACTGACCACCTGACTCTTAATTGTTGCTCTTGCCACCAGGTTGTGAAGGAGCAGAGCCACTGTGAACAAAAGAAGCACAAGGAGATACAGAACCCCAAAAAAAAAAAAAAGTAATACCAGAGAAACTTCTGGAGGCTCAAACGGTCCCGGAAGGCTCCAAGAAGCCAGTAGTGCAGGACTCAAAGCTCAACCGCCCCCCTCTTTTTTTAGACCCAGCGGTGATGAGAGGCGGAGAAAAGCCAGCCGTCCCTCAGCTGCAGCACAGCTGCTCCGACACCAGCAGGGTGTCGTAGCCGTAGACCTCCAGCAGGTGGAGCAGGAACAGCCGGTCTCCGTGAGGGTCCAGACCCATGGCCCTCACGCTCTCCTGAGTCAGCGTAGGATCGGAGCTCCCCGCCACCTCGCTGAGGGTCTGGAAGATCCTGTTGTTCTGCTCCAGGAAAAACCTGGAAGGAAGGCGGGAGTTAGAGATCCGGTTTCTCCACAATTAAAATCCACTCAGTTTGACGTCCATGTTTCCAGTTTCCAGTAGTCTTCGATTGGTATTAACTTTTATTTTTTGTTAAATTGAACTCACAAGTTTTATTTTGTTTTGCATTTCTTTACTTTTGTGTGGACGTTTTCGCTCCTTTTTGCACAGCAATTCTGGCTTTAAACACGATTTTATAAATAATCTTGAGTGGATCTGAACAGAATGCAGCGAAACACATGGAAAAAGAACACGGAGAAATCGGCACAAATCCCCTCTTCATGACAAAGGACGGGAGATTCCGTCTGGCTCATTTCCTCTCTGATTTAATCTCAAGTCTCGGAGCTGCTGCTGCGCTCAACTTTTCCTACCTGGAATTTTTAATAGAAAGATGGAGTTGTATCAGTAGTTAGCGCTCCACCGGCTGTTTTAATGAATCACATACTTACAGAATAAAGAGATCCTCTTCACTGGACACACAGTCTCCGTTCTCCTCCTGGGAGTACAGCAGCATCTGCCTACACACACACACACACACACACACACACACACACACACACACACACACACACACACTTATTTAGCTGTTCCGCTGAAAACCTACAGAGGAGACTGCACTGTGTTTATGTTTTGTGTACTTCTGCTACTTTTACTTTGTGTGTTTTTAGGTTCGGAAACAGGTTTTTTTTTAAATGTTTAATCTGCAATATAGTCGACTGTGTTTCATCATAAGTTATGAGCATCTTGTTAGGTGATAAGGCTGCCCTTATCCTATATTTTTGTCATAAAAATTCAAAGGAAAACAGAAAAACTCAAAATGTTAGTTCATCTGTACTTTTTTGCCTTTCCTAGCCTTCATTAGCAGCTCACAGATATATAGTTTCCTAAGACAACTGTGCACTGTCGTTTTTGTCAAATGCTGCTCAAATAGGAGGAAATTCTGCATTAGTCTGGGACTATTTTTAGCTGCGGATCAATACACATTTAGAAGTATTACAGCAGCAGGATGGTGTATTTGGGGCTGACTCCAGTCACACCCCAGTGCCCATGTTCCTGAAAGTGTTCTGGAGAGTAAGATCTATTCGACTTTGGCTACGTTTGAGTCTTTAAAGGACTAGCTGTTGCTGCCAGCCGCGTCACCTACCTCTGTTCGGTGAGTTTGCGATATTTCTCCCTGTCGGCGGTGCTGAGGCGCAGCAGAGGCTTCAGGCCGTCCCTGCAGGTCTTTACATTCTGATTGTCTACGTACACATCATACAGATCCTTCTTCTCCTCGAAGATCTTCTCAGTAGTGCCTGCGGATCCAAATACACGTTTTTTGGGCACGGAGGAGACGCGCTGATATTACACCAACAAGCCCTGTTCAGTTGCTGTTTACATGTTTCCGAGCCTCCACTTACATGCCACGTAGGAGAGCTCGTTCTCCAGGGCGCTGATGTCGGCCACATTGACGTAGAAGAAGGGCCGGAACTCGGGCACGGCCACGCCGATCCCGGGGATGGAGATGTTTGCCAGGCAACAGCAGCAGTACACTTGAGCGGGAAGAGGGGGAGGAGGGTGGCATTAGAGCAATGATTCACGAGAGTGGGAGAGCGTGCATGACGTGCAAGGCCGTCCAACACCGAAACAGCTGGAGAGGAACACGTCAAGTCCCCCTGAGTCAGTCAAGAAAACTGTCTTTTGCTTTATTTGTGTCAGAGCTGTTAAGGATTGCGAGACCTTTTGGTGAAGTATATGTCTAACTATTCCTTCAAACTCCCAAACCCCCCCTTTTGAACAACTCAGAGCGTTTCTCACCTCGGTAGCAGACCACGCCCACGGGCGGAGGGGAGAAGATGAGGATGCGTCTGCGGAGGAGAGCCAGTTTCCACAGCACCATGATCTGCTCCCCGAAGAATCGGATGAACTGGGACATGCAGCCGGCGGGGTGGGTGATCTGGTGCACAGGTAATTCACACACAGAGGAGCACAAGCGTCACTGACCGGAACGCAGCGTAAGGGAAAAGACGCGGCAGGCAGAGGCGGAGGCGCCCGTCCTACCTTCATCTCGGGGTGCATGCTGTGGTTGATGGCAGCTCCCCAGGCATTGGCTGGACATGCAGTGACGACGCCGTCGCCACTGGGGGGCAGAAGTGCTCGCTTGTCCTCGTAGAAGGCCTCCAGTGGAGAGTAGTGGCCTGGGGACTGAAGCTGGAGCCTGGAGCGAGGACGGATAATTACTTTGTACAGAGATAAGAGAAGCTTTTCCAAATGTAATCTGAATACAGCTTAAACGGTAAATTATGAATTAAAAATTCAGTCGTGAACTTCTCACCCCCATGCTTATAAAAAAGTCTGGTGACCCAAATGAAACATATTCTACAAACAAGGTGATTTTTACACACAGCACAAACCTCACCACAGTGTTTGTTTTCTGAATGTACTTTGATTTTTTATCTTTTTATTTTCAAGATTTCTTGAGCAGGTGTTGAGCACAGAGGGCCTAAACTAAAATGTGGAATTAATGTAGTCAACAAGCAGTAATGAGTGCAGAGACAGACACTGTGACACAAATGATCAGCTGCAGCTCTTTGTCATACAAATTATATTGGCCTGGAAACGCTCGTCCAGACTGGACTGCCACCAAAGCTGTGGGCTACTGAAGTACAGAGGAAAAACCCTACATGGACAGACCCTGACCACAGAATGTGAGTTTTTAGTCAGTTATTCTATTACCAGAATCCCTTTCACAGTATCCCACTGAATCAGAAACAGCAGGAAGGAGAGAGAGAGAGAGAGAGAGTGGAGAAAAAAAAGGGGAAAGCACCCATAGTTTCCTAAATATCTTAACCACCTTGTGACCAACAGTGAGCCCTTTATGTAACTTGGGACGAGGTATCTGGAGCGGGCTGCGTGGGGAATGATGAGTAAGGAGCATGACCGCAACGTGACCGGCGACCAGGAGAGGCCAGAGTGTGGGAACTGTGGAGGAGGAGGGGGGGAGAAGAGAGGAGGATCGGAGCGAGCAGGGAGAAAGTTGGACTGGATATAGAGAGAGCTGTGTTCATGAGCAAGCGTGACGGTGGGGAATCTTGGGATGTGCCGCACGGACCTGTTTACCCCAGCCGGTGTGTTATGTTGCTTGTTGTGAGGCTGCTGCATGTTTGCTGTTCTGTTTTTTTTTTTACTTTACGTGCTTTTCTTCCTTTTTTTTTTTTATGTGTCAACACGTTTCAAATGAATCTAATGTGATGTCATCTTTTGATTGTGTGTAGAAATAAACGGAAGTGCGGTGTTGTTGAAGGAAATCTACACTGAGTCAAGGAAAGTGTGAGAGTGGAGGAACTAAAGAAGAGGAAGTAGACTAAGAGGAGAAACTACAGCCTGAGCAGTGGCCCCTAGAGGGCGTATTTGAACTTACATGGGGACTAATTTTGCCTAATACCTCTGATTTTGATCAGTGACCACATAAAACACTTTTCAACGCGGTCAGCGCTTTCACTTTGTCCAATACTTAAAGGGCAACTTCACCAATTTTACACATTAAAGTGTGTTCACAGGTCTTTAGGAGTGCTAGGATATGCATATGTCGAAAAAGTAGTATAAAGCCTTTTGTGGCTCATTGGCTAAGTTGCATTGTGGGTAATGTGGATTGAAAAGGAAAAAGACAGCATGGAGTAATAAAGGTTTTATCTCTGGTTCCACGTTGATCATTTGTTTGGACGCTGTCCACGATGAGCCTGACAGTGTCACAGGAGCGCAAAGCTTAGACTGACTGCTTTTCAAAACTTGGCGCCTACGTTACCCACAGTGCTCTCTCCCTCTTGTAAGCCTCTCATCCCCCCACTCTGCACTCCCTATTAGCAGAGCGTGCGGGGGCAGAGGGGTTGTTTGTTTTGATGTAGGTCAGTCTGGTGTACCTGAATCGCTGATCCTTGATGTGACTGACATTTGTGCAACGGTGACTCTGAAATATCAGTCCCTTAATTGTGCCGCGTAGCAATGAATTCATGGCGCTGTCCGAGGTGCTGAAGCATCACATGGATGTGTCACTGCGCCTCTTTCTGTTCTGTCAGTCCTGTCCTTCTGACAGTTTAGTCTTGATCTATAATATTATCTGATCGACGTACCATAAACGCTATACTATATTGCAGCCTATATCATTTATGGAGTAGCACTGCCGTCAAGTAGCGAGGTGTAGTTGCTGTAGAGTAATATTCCTATAATATCAACGTAACATTCCTTCGATTGTTGACCCTCTGACCAAACCACCTCTGTAACAAAATATTTCTACAAATTTGACTTATGTAGATTATGTTTATTTATATCCCACTGGGCCATCCCCTTTAACACATTAACAAATCACCAAAATAACCCTAACCCCTAATCCCTTACTCCCTTACCCTTGACTACTTAACCCTTAGCTCACATTAAGCAGTGCTCAAATTATTAGTCAGATAATCATTAATCACATCATCAGACTCTCAGTCTCAACTTGAAGCCTTCAGGCCTGAAACGTTTTTGAGGAACTTTCAACGCAACAACATGCAACTTCCTGGAGAAAGCGTGTTGTCGAATACTGGCGCAACCAAACTGTCAGTTTTCCTGCAGCATCTTTCTCCAGGAAGTGACGTTTCGCTGCTCCAAGTGCTCTGAAAACGTCTACAGCTCCATAAAGCACAGAGCGAGCTTTAACTCCTGAGGAAGTCCTCCAGAACAGCTACTTAGTTCGCAGTGTGGTGAGGTTTTTTTTTTTTTTTTTTTTTTTGGTTGTTGACTGAATATCTTTGGGTTTTTTGGGATCACAAATCTACTGAGAGATGAGTCACTGATGGAAATGAGCATTGGTGACAGCTCATGTTCTAAATCTGTTGTTGGGTAACGCGAGGGGGGGGGCAGCTTCTTCTTACCTGACCTGGTGCTCCAGGAAGCTCATGTAGCGGTAGAGCAGGGTGTAGGACGGGGACAGGATCCCCACCGACTTCATCCTCGCCCCCCTCTCCACCGCGCTCTCCACCGGCATGTTGGCGAAGCAGGCGAGGCCGAAGTAGCTGCCCTTCCGGAAGTAGCTGCAGATAGATGGCGAGGAGAGGCAGACAGACGAAGCCATGAGTCACGAAAAGCAACGGCACTGCCAGATGGCTCGGCTCTTTCTTTCTTTTTTTTTCTTTTGCCGGGCAACACTTTCTGTCCTGCCAGGAGGAAGACATTGGGCCGCATCCTAATACCTAAGCTTCCTCCACTTGGCTTGAGTCCTTAAGGTTACAAAGCAGGTGGAGAAAAAAAAAACACACTCACATGAAGTCCGTGGTGACTCGGTGGGAGCCGCTGGCGATGGCTTTGAACTCCACACCCTCCAGGTCCATGTCTTTGGGCAGACACCACTCCAGCATGTTTCCTAATCAACCCCCCCGTGCCACAGAGAGGGAATATTAAAGACACACAATCAGACAAACTGGCTGATACTGATACAAGTCCAGACAGTAAATATATTATCACCATTTCATTTTGCACTCATGAAGAAAACCAACAACCCCACAGTGACACAGCTCGTCTGGATTCCTTGGAATTCATTATGTGTCGCTCGGGCGGCAGCTGAGCAAACACGCGGCGGCCCGATAGGAGCAGGGAGACGGAGGAGGTGACTCAGCCCGCCGTTTGTTTACGACCTATTCACCAGCTACACGCGTCACTCAGCCGCCGTCCTGCAGGAACATGAGCCGATCAGGTACGAGGTCGAGCCTGCGGGGTCTCTGTCGTCCGCCGAGGCCGAAAAAAAAAAAAAACCCACCTGCGGTCCAACCCCAGAGACGCTCCTTGGTCACTTTGAGAGCTGTGTTTAGCTTTAAGTATCGCAGTGTGCCTGTCAAGGCTACTTCCTGTACAGAGAGATCAATATTAAAAGGCCTCTGCTGGTTAAATCACCCCAGGAATCATGTTCTGTGTTACATGTTTATTCTCTGCTTTAACATGTGATGTATCATGTGGCTTAAATTCTGTGAGAAATTATCCTCAGATCAATATTTTGTGTCAGATCTCTGTCAGCATTATCGTAGATCAAATTTTAAAAAGTCTAGTCTAGTTCCTCCTCTGCTCGTTCTAGTTCATTTCTAAGTTGTTTGTTGCCCTCTCCTTGTCTTACCGAGTTTCCTGTCAGCTCTCTGCTGCACTTTCTGATCAAAAGGTTCAAAAACAACAACCAATTTCTCCAATCTGGTTTTAAGAGGTGTGGCCTACGAGCAGGATCTGTGACATCACAAAGTCACAAAGCCAGTCCTGATCCAATATTCAGCACACACAACTTTAAAGCGATGTGTCCAGCAGTTAAACTTTGAAAATACAAAAAGTACATATTTATCACTTTTTTGATTTTTTTTTTCAATTAGAGAAGGTGCCATTTTGAATATTGAAATATTATAATGATATATTTGTCTTTAAGTAGGCAGAGGCATGGGGCATATCTTGATGCTGCGATGTCGAATATATTTGTGATATCTTGCCAAATTTTTGTCAGACCTGTCATAACAGTCTACGTTCCCCTGTGGTGCTGAGGCAGAGGTGTATTTTCCTTTATTAAAAGTGACATCTGAGTGCACGTACTGTAGATACTTAATGTCAATGTGAGCAGTGAAAACACTCTGTGCTCCGTGCAATTCGTTACACACCGTTTCATTTCGGTGGTTTGTAAAATTCTGTAGTGATGAAAACATTAATAATATATACCCAGTAAAAGGGTCGACTCGCTCTATACGTACACGTATAACGATGCAGCCAACTGTTTTGTCATTAATAATTTAGTTTCATATCAAAGATCTACAAACTGCATAATAGCTGCAACAATTGGATCCTTAATATATTAGTTAACCGGTCAATCTTTTCAGTCATTTTAGAAGCAAAAATGTCAAACATTGGCTGGTTTCAGCATTCATCTTTGTCATTTTTGTTCGTAAATGAAGAGATTTCGGATTTTGGGCAAAAAAAAAAAGCAATTTCAAGATGACACGTTCTGGACTGGGAAGTTGAGATAAGGAGTTTCCCCCTTTTTTGACATTTCATAGACTCAATTGATTCATTGATTGATTATGGAAACAATAATTTGTTGCAGTGTGTATCCAACAATAACGCATCATGTTTTATCTTTACATGACTCGCCCTGTGAATCCTGCCTCTGGTATGAAGGACGGTGAGTCCAGGGTGACAGTACTGACTGAAGGGACCAGGAGTTGATCCAGATCATCTACCTGGAGTCCGAATGGAAGCCCTTTCCTGTAAAAACCCGACACCATCAGAGTGTGTGTTCTCACAGGATGAGGCCTTCCACTGAGCTCATATTGAAAAAAAAGCCTTCATAACCTGTCCACCACCTCACCATCCTCCTGGTCTCATGTCAGCGTGACATGGTGTCCGGCTCCACCCTGCAGGGAAGCTCCTGTGTTGCACTCAGGTTTTTATTTTTTTCCCTCCATCTCTCAGAAACATTTGATTTCCCTCCAGGTAAGTAAACCTGACCGGCTGCTGCTTCACAGGGGGCTCATCCTGTCTCCAACATGCCCCCCACCTCATTAAGAATGTATGGGCCTACTCTGCAGAAGCAAAACCAGCTGATTGATTTCCATCACAGGACTCCTCCTGACATGTTGCTGCCCTGTGGTTAGACTGCAGGAGGTGTCGTGGCTTTTAATAGCGTCTCTAAACTTATGGCCAGGTCAGAGAGAGCCACACCTGTAGGAGAAGGTTCTGCAGACTTGCTTTTTTTAGGGGGGGGCGTCAGACAGGAGTTGCCTGCTCCAGACGAGGCGGGATTCATCTGCTCTGTTCCTCAACTCTCTCTGATCCCTTTCTCTTGTCTGTGAACATACACTGTGTTTAATATAGCGCTGATCATTTCGTGATGCACGTCGCATGTCCCACCTGATCTGGTGTTGAACGTGACCACAAAGACCGACACAATCTGGTCCTTCTCCTCCCATTTCACCATCCTCTCCTCCAGCGTCACCTCCCTCGATCCTGCATCCGAGTGATGCTCCTCGTCGTCGGGACGCAGCGCCTCATCCCTGCCCCCCGCCGCCGGGGCGCTGGAGGTCGCGGGTGGGGCGCTGCAGCCGTCTGAGACAGCCCTGCTGGGAGTGGGACCCCCCGGACCGCTGCTCCACCCAAACCCGGGCGCGGAGCATCCCGCTGGGGCACGGCTGTTGGAGGGGCTCGAGAGTCGGTCCTTTGCCGCGGGCGGCGCCGCCGCTCCTCCGCCGGGCTTCTCCGCGGACGGAACCTCCTCCCAGTCCAGCAGAGGGGCTCGGTCCGACCGCTCCACCATCCTGTCGGCGGTCCCGCCTCGTCAGTCTCACCGCGGATCGTAAATGATGTCTCAGCCGACGGGCACCAGGTCCATCCGTTGGGATAACCACAGCCTCAGAGCAATTCCCGCATCGTAAAGTTGTCCCAAACTGTTCAGAACGGTCGCATTGTGCACCAAATGGACGTTGCACGCGACAGCTCTCACATCTACCTTTCGAATCTTTCTTGTCTGAGATGATCATAAATTTGATGCCGTTCGGAGAGGGCAACTCCTTCGTCTAATGTGAGCTGCGTTCAAAACGATTCGCCAGCATCTGTCACATTCCCTTTTCTAAGAATAGCTGCTGAACAGTTTGGAACGCGCATCCGTTTTTGGCTCCTTGAACGCACCCTGTACCACAGCGTCCGAGTTAGTCTTCTTTTCAGAAGCAGCACTTTCGATACAGATTTGTGTTTCTACAAAACGGTTAACTCTGCTATCATTGGGCATATAAATCCGAAATACAATTAATGCGTGCGTTTGTGCGAATGCTTTTGACTTGTGGCAGTCCGTTTTAAATTTTCTTCGTGCCATTGTGGATGTGTCGAAAGCTGTGAAACAAAATCCACGCGAGACTTGGTCGCATCGTTCAGCGACACGTCAACCACACGGAAGAAGGTATCCGTCCTGCCACCGTGTTGCTGCTAGGACCGTAGTCTCGTCAAAATGGGTGAGTGTTTTGAGTTTTAGTCGATTAAACAAGCATTTGTCTCCGTACCAGATACGTGTATGGATAATTAGATACCGGCGTTGTGATATATGTGTGTCTGCGTGCTTTATTTGACGCGCAGTGCGACTGTTATCAGGTAGTTAGCTAACGTTAGCTATTGACAGTGAACGCCGTTTGCTTTTCATCCATGGTGTTTAGGTGGGGGGTCAGTCCCTAAACGTTTTCCACACAAGCTGGCCACGTTAGCTCTGTTATCTTCATATCAGTGCCAGAAGAGAAGAAAGTAAATTCCATCATGTCATAACGCGAGTGAGTGAGGCTAAGCTAGCCACGGCTAACTCGCTCCACCACCTGAGTGATACAGCCAGAGAGGCCACTGTGGTTTCAATCCGGAAGAGCTGTCTTTGAAAATGTTCCAGATTTACAAAAGCTCAACGTTTTCTTAAAATGTATTATTGAATAAGACACCATAAAGATACAACGCCCATCTTTGGTCAGCTCTGCCCAATGTGATGTGTGACGCCCAGCTAATCCATTATATACTCCTGTAGGTGGATTCAGGGTTCAGTTGTTTGTTTCCTACCCATCTCCCACTAATGAAGAACGACTTTTTCCAGCGCTCATCTCTCCCCCTGTGTGTCTACTCTTCAGGTAATTTCTTCTCTAATCTCTTCATGGGCCTGTTTGGCACCAGGGAGATGAGGATTTTGATCCTGGGTCTGGACGGCGCTGGGAAAACCACCATCCTGTACCGGCTACAGGTCGGAGAGGTGGTCACCACAATCCCCAGTATGTACCGGTTTGCTCTAATTCTTCTTTTAAGCGTGCATCTCTCATAAAAACAGTTAAATGCTATGAATGGCATCAACAAGAGCTGCTCCGTGGAGAGGATTGGTAGACACACACGCACAACCAGTTTAGTGGCATCTCTTCTTTGTGAGGAGAGAAGCCGAGCTGGTTTTCCTTGCTTTGATTGAGCTCTGACATGAGAAAACAGGATATTGTGGGTTTATTAGGCCACCAGAGTCTAAATCTGTACAATGTCGCGGTCACTATGTGGTTTTTAAACATTAAACTTGAGGATCTCAAAAGATATTCTTTCTCCTCTATGACAAGGTTTGCAAACAAATTTTGATTTAGTTACATGTCCCGTTAAAACTCCTGCACTGTTTCTATGAACATTTTACTGGTGTTTTCTGTGTTTTTTTGCTTGTGAATGTAGAGGTACTGAATATTTTTACATTTGTATACATGTGGCCACTATGGTTTGTTGTTTTGATGATCTTTGTGATCATTTACAATATACACTTCCATAGATTTGACATTTTATAATGACTTATCAGCATTGTGCCAACTCTTTCTTTTTAAGATTCAGCACCACTTTTGTCTCATTATCTCCCGTACACTACAAAGCCTGAGAATAGAAATGGAACATGTCGTACCCAGCAAGAATATCACACTGTGCATGCACAAGATGAGCTGGTGGTAATAATCAGGTTTGTGTTCTCTGCCTTCTCTGCACTTATTTTGGTTTCTCTCTTCACAGCAATCGGTTTCAACGTCGAGACAGTCACATATAAGAACCTGAAGTTCCAGGTGTGGGATCTAGGAGGACAGACGAGCATTAGGTATGAGTTAAGTGGCTGGTGGTAGCTGTGCTGCAGAGCCCCTAGGAGTCAATGTGTATCAGTGGATGTGGAACATGAGCTTTGCTCCAAACAGCTTGTGACTCAGTTGAGACCTTGGAGATTGGGTATAGAAATCAGGATTTTGTGAAGGTTACATTTACAGTTTTGTTGGCTTTACTCCTCCTGATTTTATGTATTTTTAACATATTTTACCTCCCTTTTTAAAATGTTTTATGTTGTTTTCCCTTTTGTCATCCTTCTCTTCCACATTTCCTGTCTGATGACCTCTCTCTGCTCCACAGACCCTACTGGCGGTGTTATTACTCAAACACAGACGCAGTCATCTATGTGGTTGACAGCAGTGACCGCGACAGGATGGGCATCTCAAAGTCTGAGCTGGTGGCCATGTTGGAAGTAAGTGGGATTATTCTCAACTTCAGCCTGAAAGGATTGAATTCAGTTTGGTCTGAGAGGATTGCATTGCAAGCTAAAACCATCATGCTAGTGGCAGAACTGTAGGGAGTGTCCAAAGATTTTTCTCTACTGCCACAAGGTTTCATTATCCATTTGTCTAACAAAATACTGGTTACATTACCACAAAAACTGGAATGAATTATCATATCTGCTTGAACTGCAGGCACATTCCACTATAAGCAACTGGGCATCCAATTGTCAAATGTAGATACTGCCAGGTTGCCATAGGTAATATTTTCTTTTCCAGATGCCACTGTTTTAAAAAAAAAATCTAGCTGTTCAAATTTAAGAAGTCAATTTCTGAAGTAAAATATTCTTGTTTCTTAAATTGCATTGGTCCAGTCCAGACTTTTAATACTAATTACAAAATACTAATTTGAACATCCAGGCTAGAAAAAGGTTTTAAAATTCAACATTTGAAAATCTCAGAGGAGAATTCAATCCATATAAATTCAGATGATTTTTAAAAAAAAATCTATAAAAATTACAAACTATAAATGCAGTGGTTCAGTTTTAACAGTAAGAGCACAGTCAGTTAGTTGATTACCACAATCAGTATAGCAGCAACTATTAGTCGATAAATAAGCAGATGAATAACTACAACTATTTCAAAAATCAGTTCATTGTTTCACGCAAAAATTGAAGGAAATTGCCGTTTTCAGTCACTGAAGTATAAAAATGTCCTACTTTGACTTGTTTTATATAATTAAATGGAAAAGTTTTCAAATGACCCAACAGATCAGATGGATAGTTTTCACTATTTTCTGATGTGTTCTAAACCAAACACTTGACCAATTAATCCTGGAAATAATTGAAAAATTAATCAATAGTGAAAATGAATGCTGGACGCAGCGCTACAATCATTACTTTCGTATGAAATACCATTTAATACAGCTGTGTGCTACCATTTCACGAGTATTTGTCACAATGTTTTATTCCGACCTTGTGTGCTCTCCAGGAAGAAGAGCTGAAGAAAGCTATCTTGGTGGTGTTTGCCAACAAGCAGGACATGGACCAGGCAATGACGCCCACAGAGGTGGCCAACGCTCTGGGCCTTCCTGCCCTCAAAGACAGAAAATGGCAGATCTTCAGGACCTCGGCTACAAAGGGCACAGGCCTGGATGAGGGAATGGAATGGTAGGCTTTACCATACTATATAGACAAACAATAGAAATGGGAGTAAATTATTTTTTCTGCGGTCTAAAAAACTCAGTTTTCTGTTAAATATCTGCTGTAGGGAGAGAACTGTGGTGTGAAAAGACATCTAGACATTAGATCACTGATTCTCTTCAGTAGTAGTATCATATGTTTTAGATATTGCCCAATATGTTATTTGTTCTCTGTGTTTACAGAAGGTGAATTGTATTTGCTCTCTTCCCTCACAGGCTGGTGGATTCCCTGAAGAGTCGACAGTAAAAGCTCCCACCCCTTCTGTATATACACCTGACCTTTGACCCTTCTGTATGAAGCCTTGTGACTGACCCCTACTGGACCAGTTGATTGCACTCCTCCCTGCCCCCACCTGAAGCCTTGGCCAAGCCCTCCCAATGCCGAACGCCTTTCAAGCCTGGGACTCGGATGCGAAGGCTGCAGTAATGTCTGGATCGGGCAAAACACAGTAAACCCCCCCCATCATCCCTCCTGGTGCTGTGGCACGAGTTTTAGAGAGCTGTGTGACTTCAGTTATGGACGGGCGACAAGTTGGTATCTACAGTTTTTGTTGTTTTGGAAACGCAAAGAACATCTGAACAGACGTGTTAAATGATAATTTTATGAACCCATTTGTAACAAGTTAGCATGGATATCAATAAATAAGACTCTGTGACCAGCCCGTCCACTCCGATCGTCTGTAGCATTCTGAAATCAGGTGTCTTCACTGGACAATGTTAGCGTCATCTTCTCCCAGAGGGGTTCAGTCATTCGCATGTAGATGAACAGCAGGTGATGGTCACTGATGTCTACAGAAAGATCCACCGGGTGGCAGCGTTGTCCCGTCAGGACACAACCTTCACTCCCGCTCCAGACCAGAGCATCCGCAGATGAGGACACATCGTTACAGAGAACCAGCTGCTTGTTGCCAACTCGTTAGACAATTTTTAAATAGTATGCTGGACTAGCCGTACAGTATTTAACTGCTGGGCTTTGAGTAATTCAACTCTCTGTAAACAATCTGCTGGCTTGTGTGAAACATTATTTACTTTGAGAAATCATAAATTTGGCCTCAAACAGTAAAAAAAACAAAGTACTCCACATCTACTATATGTCCTGTGGTCGAGTGTGTTACTGCAGCCCGGGCTGTTTTTGTACTATATCACCAGGCAGATGCAATGTCATGGATTACTCTTGTTCTTTTTTCCTCTTGTTCATTTGTGTTGTTCCACTCTTTTTTAAAATGATTAAGTAGTTAGTCTTTTTTTTTCCATTAAAATTCTGAAGTACAATTTTGGCATATTAGTAATGTAGTTACTGAACACTAACTGTATGCTTAAAGTTTTATGGTTGCATATTTATATCTGCTTGTACAGTGAAAATGATTCTCAGTAAAGATTGCTTATTGGTGATTGTACCATTTTGTGTCGAGGCTGTTTGATTTTCAATCTGATACCAGAAAACAGATGATTGGTTTAAAATATGTGATCTTTTTTTTTCTTTCATTACAAAATGTTGTACATTCAACTGCACGGAATATAAATCGGAGGCTAAGTCCACACTTTGTTCACAGCAGGAAAAGAAACTGTTTAGCTTTGATCTGCAATTCATATGAGTTGATGACATTGGCGAAACAGAGACATCCTGCTGTACCGCAGCTGTTACATGATGTCCTATTTTTAATCCCTCCACACACAAAGCGGTGTCGGAGTACCCGACAGAAGAGATTTATCACGTTATCTTAACTTTTCATGGTGAGAATGCTTGGAAGAAGAAGGGTGTTATCGCAAACCCACGGTGAGAAACATCTGTCTCTCTTTCCAGGCCTCCACTGACAAAATAATTAGTAAAAGTCATTCTGTAACAACATGAAGTGGCACTTGTATCTGCAGGCAGGTAGCCAACAAGACCAAGTCCGAGGAGTCATTTCCTGGGTTCAACCGGACAGCTCTCATTCCTGCGTGGCGTCCCTGATGAACATGTACCATCATGGCTCACTGCACCATGGCCAGGTCTTTGAGCGCATGGCTCCGGTGCTTCTTGGCTTTATATCCAGGCCGCAGGAACTCGATCTTCCTCTTCTTGGCTTCGATTTTGTTTTTATGTTTCTTGAGTTTCTTCTTGGCTGCGATGTCTGGGTTAGCCACCGCCTGTAAAACAGAAGGGAAACGTAAATGTTTTGCTCGAGATGAAGTGGTTGCTCTTCTGTGTGTGTGTGTGCACTTTGGTTGTCCATCGTACCTGCATGGCTCTGTGTCGTTTGCGTGCAGCTCGCCTCTGTGAGAACTCCTTCTGGACAGCTGAGAAGGCCAGAGAGAATCTCTGCAGCCCCACTTGCTTCTTCAGCAGCTCGATCAGCTCCTGTGCCAGGTTCTTCAGTGTGGGATCTGGATACGGAAGGAGAGTTCGGTGGAATCACTGTGTAGGAATTCTCAGGGGTTATGTCCCTATTTCCTGGTCATTTTTAGACAGATTTAGAGCAGTTACCTTGGTCTGCGTAGGTGCTGTCCAGCTCCCTGTACAGAGGAGTGATGATAGTGGTCAGATAGGGGCCGAGTCGCTCCTTCCCCAGGTCCATCGCTATCGCTCCCAGGAACTTAAACACACAGGTTCTCTGAAGGAGAGAGCGGAGGGGAAGACGGACTTTTAACAATAATTTTCCCTTTAGAGGTATGTATTTTTTCCATGATTGAATAAACAAGCTGAAGCAGAACACTCTCTTTTCAGCTTAGAGCTGCAGTGATTACTCGAATATTGAATTGGTCAGTGGAAAGGTTATTAATCGCCAACCATTTTGATAATCTAATAATCGTCATCTCTCAGGATAAAAATGTCATAAATGAAGAGTCTTTGGTTTTTGTTGTCTGTTTGGTGACTTTTCATTGGAATAAAGGAGCAATCTGAAGACTTTGTGAAAAACGCTAAACACAATTTCCCAGAGCCCTACCGTTTGACATTTTATAGACTAAACAATAGATAGATTGATTGATTGTGGAAGTAATTTACAATAAATTCATTCACTGGATTTTTGTTGATAGTAGCTGCACTGAAGACATTGCAGATGAGAGCTGTGAGAATGAATCAAAACATTGAAGTTGTGATCCCCTGTCCCTTCAAAAACATTGACTGATGCCACCTTTAAGGTAGAAACACTCTACATATTTGGGAGCATAAGACAAAAATAGACTTAAAGAGGTCAGTCAAAGATCTTTTGTAGCCACAGGTCAACCAGAGAACTGGACGTGTAGTTTCCATGCCAACCTTCAGGGGAACTTTGGGGGTGTACGCTGCCTCTCTCTTGGCCATCAGCGACAGCTTCTTCATCAGCCACAGCAGGGAAGGAGGCCGATCGTCTTTATCATCTTCCTCCTCTTCTTCTTCTTCTTCTTCTTCTTCCTCCCTGTCTTTCTCCTCGAGCCCCCCTTCATTTTCATCCTCGTCTTTCTTTTCTTCCTCCTCCTTGGCCTCTTCCTCTCCATTCTCCCGCTGCTGCTCCTCCTCTTTAGCTTCCTCCTGAGGGCAGGTGACGTCCGACTCGGGTGAAACGAGGTAGATCACCTTGCCGATGAACAGCAGGTTCTTGATCACCTGCGGACGGAACACATATGTCCGTCAATCACCTCTCATGTGCGACTTTGAATTGAACTGTACCTGAAATGTGTTTTTGGCGGAGATAAAGCACCTGCTCTCCTGACGCCGTGTCCAGGAACTTGGACTGCAGCTGATGGCAGAAAGTTAACGCCAACTCTCTCATCTGAACGTCGGAGAGAAAGAGAAGATTCAAACAGTGACAATGACATTCAGAAACTAGATCACATAATGCAGGTCAGCTGGTCCTTGGCCTCACCTTCTTGTCCAGGCCGTTTGTGATGAAGGCTGTAGCAGCCGGCGGGGGTGAAGCGCCTCCTCCTTCTCCTCTCCAAACTGCAACCAGCTGCTCCGCCTGATGGGCTGCAAACAGCTGACCGAAAAGCTGCGCAGCGGTCAGCCACACCCAGCAGTGAGGGTACCGCAGGTGGGTTTCAATGTGACCTGCAGGAGCACACGTAAGGAAGAAAGTGAGTGTGTGAGGAATGTGTGTGTGTGTGTGTGTATTCCATCGACAGAGAGGCGGTGTTATCGGTCTTTTACCCCAGATCCGACAGAGTGTGTCTTGAGGCTTGCTGAGCTCCAGCAGGCCGCAGTGTTTGCTCAGTTTGGCGACGAGCGTCAGAAAACTGAACAGCAGCCTGTCGGCTCCCTTCTCCTCCTGCTCCTCCTCGATCTGAAACACAAGGCAGAGTTATCATCCCTTCTTTTGCTCGGGTTTCAAACTTGCGGTCAATGACGGGTGCAAATGTGTCGCCTCACGTCTTCGTAGTTGTCGGGGTTTATCTCCTTCTCCAGCAGAGGCAGCAGGTCGTCCACGCGACGGGCAAACTTCTCGTCCTCCACCTCCACAAAGAGACCACAAATCTGAGCCCCGAGACGCCGCAGGCTGGCCTGGGGGGGGATAGCAAGAGGTTTAGATGAGGTCTTTCTCAAAATGATGCAAGACTAACAGCATACCAAAGTCGCCACAGGTACTGAAAGTCACATAAAATCAAACAAATATTAGAACATTTTGAAAAGTTTTGTATCAACGTTGCTGCCTGGGAGTGTGTGACTGCACCTTCTCTGCATTCAGCCAGGTGTTGACGAGGGAGAACAGGGTGTTCTGGTGATTTAAATCCAGCTGGGCCAGCAGGCCCTTGATGGCCATGGCGGCCATTTTTTTACAGCGGGCCGAGTCGTCGTTGACCACAACCAGGGCTAGCGGGGCGAAGAACAGGCCGTTGTACTTCAACAGCAGGGCCTGAGCAGGAAGATTAAAAACACAATCTGGTGTGATGATCCTCCACTTTGTTTGGGCTCTGATCATGTGTGCAAAGCCAACTGCCAACTTTTATTTTTTCATGTAGACATGAGAGGATATTTGCTCACCTTAGGGAAAGTCTGGAAGATGTAGGCCAGCATCTCCAGAACAGACTCTCTGCCTGTGTCATGCTCGTAGTGCAGCTGGGACACCACAAAGTCCAGGTGCTTTCTCAGCTTCTTCCCCAGTGGGTAGTCCAGAAGGTATTTTAGATAGATCTGGAAAACACAGCGTGAACACTGAGTGAGCACACCACTTTTCAGGGTGAGTCCACTGTGTTTTGTTGTTGTAGGTTTTTATATAATTCTGCCAATTTCAAATGAATTTCTGTGTGTGGTTTAGGGAGGGGAGCGCATTAGTAACCCACATCATTGCTTCTCCTAATGGCCGAGAACGAGTTTCCATTATAAAACCCAGAGGAGAACGCCGATAGAGTTGCTCTTAAAAACATTTCTGCCATTCGGTGTACGGCAGAGATGTGTGAGTACCTGTCGGCAGTGGATCCTGATCATAGCGTTGCTGCCGTCCACGGACAGCTTGGCTACTTTTTTCAACACCTCCTCCATCTCTGGAACAACGAGCTTCCTGGACAGAATGGCCTGCAGGAACACAGATACACAGTTTTTTAAATGATATTCGTCCTACACTTATAAAACACAGAACCAGCAGGTCAACATTTGACCGGTCACCTTCAGCAGGCCGAAGGCGGTGGCCTGACGAGACTGGTCGTAGATGTCCTCCTCAGCGTATCCCAGCAGCACCTGCAGCTGCGTCTCTGAGATTTTGTTGTTTTTGACGTTCCTCACCAGTATCGTGATGGCCTGAGAGACAACCAGAGAGAATAAATGATCACAAATCAATGCAGCAGTTCAATCTGAAATGTTTGTATTAGGTTTATCCGATCAAGAGAGGCCAATGAAATATCATTTCCTTAAAAAAACAATTTAATTTCATCTCTCATCACCTTTGTGGCGTTTTATCCATAATCCATTTATCCAACAATTCATTTGCGGACCAGTTTATCTTGCTGTGTGTATATGTGTCTGTCTATTTTTTTTGCGGTACCTTGAAGCAGTTCTGGACCAGGTGGTAATTCTCCCCGCGGGCGGCTCCGGCCTTGGAGTAATCCTTCAGCAGGACAAAGAGCTCCTTGGTCAGCTGGTCGGCATTCTGCCCAACTGCTGGCAGAGGGAACTTCAACAGCCAAGTGAATGCCACCAGAGCCTCTGTGATCACCTGAACGGGAGGAGACAGGTTAGAATAGGTATGATCAGCCGATGCTCAAGGATGGGATGATAAAAACGTTATCCATGTACACAGAACAATGCTCGTACCTTGACGTGCATGGAGTTGAGGCAGTCGAGCAGCAGCAGTACAAAAGGATCCAGCATCTCCAGGGCCGAGGCCTCAGACGACGTCACTTTGGCTTTCTTTAGACTCAGGTGGAGCAGCTGAGAAATTGACAAATCAACCAAATCTATTACAGAAACTACGGTAAAGGAAATGTGCAATATTTATTTAATGGCAGGAGACGATGAGGTGACACAATGCAGAAAATGTTATGCATGCTGTTTGAGGAGTATACAGAATGCTGTGTCTTTGGGTACGTGTGTCAGTGTTCACCTTGAGGCCTGCGTCCACCAGGATGTGCATGTTGGTTCGGCTGCTGACCGGAGCTTTCTGACCTCCTCTTTTAGGAGTTGGAGGCAGCAGCAGGCAGCTGGGAGGAGGCAGTCTGGGGTCTGGAGGAGGCTTAACTGAGGCTCTCTCTCTACAAAACACACATATACAGAGTCATACATGGAAATAAGCATCCACGTGATTCACTGCCGTTGATGTAAGCTTTTGTGTGTGTGTGTGTGTGTGTGTGTGTGTGTGTGTGTGTGTGTGTGTGTGTGTGTGTGTGTGTGTGTGTGTGTGTGTGTGTGCGTACCGGTCTCTCTTGGTGAGCAGCGGCAGACTCTCGCTGATCAGGCCGTGGCACAACAGTAAGATATCCTGGGAAGTCATGCCTCCGTTGACTAGCAGACCCAGGACGAGTCGCCGCAGCACGGCACCCACCCTGTTACACACCTTCAGACTGGAGGAGGTCTCCAGGATCTGAAAGGTGAGGGGAAGGGAAAAAAAGAGGATTTTTTTTTTCTCCAATGTATATTAATGAGCAATGTTATATGAAATTATGTTGAAAAACTTTTCAGAACTTCAGGACATATTTTATATTGTAAACATACGAAAAATACACTTGAAGATGAAGATAGTCTGTGAATTTCCAGGTAGCATCAGCTAGCTAATATTGTTACTAGCTTGCTGGCTAAAATGATTGAGTTTCAAGAGCTATAAATATAAAAGTTAAATGCAGTGACACTTAAAGAATGCAGTAAATACTGTATAGGAATGATTAACACTAAATACACTGGCCTGAATAGCTAGCTGAAAAAGCTTAAGTGTTTTAGTGAAAAGTGCTAACAACTAGCGTTAGTTAAGCTAGCTAGCCACACAGTCCCTATAAGTTGCTCTGCTGTGACACAGAGATTGTAGGATAAAGAAAAAAAATATTGACCAGAAAAAATATCCTTATTTACAGTATGTGTATCAAGTTATTATTTGGATTGTGTGAATATTTGCAAAAAAATGAAGGGGCCCAAAAAGACAAAAGGCTCGTAAAAAGCTGAAACAGTTTTCTTCAGTGTAAAACGTCTTTTAAGAGAAATTCTTTGGAAGAAAGTTGCCTGTATAAAGTCAAATTCTAGGTTTTGGGTCAAGTCACCTTTGTCCTGACTTGTATTTGTTTTATCATAGACAGTTTAAACATATATTAACTCATGTAAGCATGTATTTTATATTTTTCACATCAAATCAAATCCCTGCTCACCTCCTTCAGCGGCAGTATGAACTTGGTGATGCTCTCCTTGCTGCAGAACTGAGCCAGCAGCTCATAGGAGTCCATGCTCTTGCTGTGTCGAGCCTCCATCAGCTTGGAGACGATCCCCTTCACCTCCTTCTCCTCAGCCACAGCGCCGAACAGCTCGTTGTTGAAGATCTGACCGATGGGGAAAGAAGTATTTGTCAGCCTTTTTTCATGATTTGACACACTGGAGTCTTGTGTGGATTTGTGGTGCGAAAAATTCTCACATCGATGAGCATGTTCATGCACGGGTCCAGGTCACCGCTCTTCAGGGTTGGACTGAGGACTGACAGTAGCTGGTAAACTGTGAAGGTTAGCACGTGGACCTGGATGGAGGGGAGCGCAGAGAGACAGACAGACAGAAATATTAGGATGTTAAATGACAATTAATTTACAAATCATTTTTAAAAAAGTCCAAAATAAAAAAAGCTAACACGTCTTTGTAAGTGCGCGCTCATACCTGGTAGCCCTTGACGAGGACCGACTGCATCTCTTTGAGCAGGTACTGCAGGTACCTGTAGCCTAAAGTCTCAATGATCTTCACCAGAGTTCCCCTCGCCACGTCTCGGATCTCCTGGAAACGGTTCCTCAGCAGCACGCACACCTTGATCAGGATCCTGAACGACACACACAAATATGAACAAGGGACAAAATGGAGGTTTCATTAAAAGGTAGTCAAAACAAATGCAACAGTAACATCTTAAGTAAACTCATAAGTTATCCTCCTTCAGCTCTACGGTGTTGAAGAGAATTAAAAAGACAGTTAGGCGCCTGCAAAGCGTTTTCTGGATAAGACTTTTCTTTCTTTAACACAAATGTTGTCTTCTGGATGCACTCACACACACATACACACACACACATCTGCATACCCGGGCAGGTTGGCCTCCATGATGTGTGGAGGCAGAGTCTGCATCACTTTCACCATGGCGAAGGCTATCGGTATCCTCACTACCTCTTCGTCCTTCACGTCCTTCGACTTCACTGCTTTGTGCTCGTCTTCGCTCTTTACCTAGACAGCACACACACACACGCGAACACACAGCGTCTTTATTTTGGCTGAAAACTATAAACAACTATATGACAGTGGAAGTGTGTGTGTGTGTGTGTGTGTGTGTGTGTGTGTATTTTACCTTTGCAGTCAGACACTTGTTCAGACGAGGCAGCACGCTGTTATTAACGGTGGCGTGGATGGCGGTGATCAAAGACTCCAGCTCGTCTTTGCTCTGCGGCAGCCCGCTGGCGACTGCGGGGGGTTTAGGAGCTGCTGGGCTCTTGGCTCCACTGGTGGCTGCTGCCTTAGAGGTGACATCCTTTCCTCCACTGGCGGTGTCCACTTCCATGGGAACATCAGACGAAGGAGTCTTACCATCTATCTCCATTTCCTCATCATCACTCGCGTCTGATTCGTCGGCTGCAGGTTGCTCCTCGTCGTCTGCATCTGCTGCAATGTTCCCAGCTGGATGAAGGACATTTGACTTAAGTGATTTCCTTTTATCAGTTTTAAGCTAAACCGGTTATATCTCCATGGGACTTTGGTTATGTAAAAGAAACCATAACTCAAACAATTTTAAATGACCAAACAAATACAGGATTTGAAAAGGTCGCTCACCCTCTCTGGCCTTGGCAGCCTCCATTTCTCTGCTCAGGGTTTCATGGTCAAAATGGAAAGCCTCCAGGACTGTGACCAGCAAACTGGAGACAGGGAGGAAAAGAAATAAGGAGGAGGAGAAGTAGTTACCTTAGTACAGAGAATCATGTTCAAAGAAAATATCACAAATTAAAGGGACATTCTACAGCAGAATCAACAGTACAGCTACAGACCTTGTTGTGAGCAGTTTTATCTAAGAGTTTCTTTCTACTTAACAATTCCCACCAACTGCATCACTGTATCAACAGAAGGAAGGACACAGTAACTCATGGAATGCAGCTAACGCTACAGCTCAGCCGAGGAGGACAGCACTCGTGTCTATATCTCATGATGTCATGATCACGAGCCTCCTTTCCAAGCTACAGCTATCATCTCCATAACAGCGACTTACAGCTTAACAATCTAGATGGATAAACAGCACCACAGCTGAGAGGAAAAATGTGTATTTTAGATTTTGAGGTGAACTGCCCCTTCAAAATAAAACAAGATGATGAAAGGAAACGCAGTGGTTAAAAGTGATTAATAAGCAGACGGCCCCACCTGACCGCCAGCTTCTGCTCAGTCTGCGCCGTCTGCAGGATGTGGACGAAGTGTTTCAGGTAGTAGAGGTACTTGGACCAGGTCAGCCTGCGACACACTGCGCCCACCACCTCCACCGACGCCGATATCATGCTCTCATGCTGCAGTATGTGAGGAGGCGGATGAGGAGGTCACACACACACACTAAACATTAGACAAAACTCCTGGGTTTTAAAATGTAACTGTTGAGTGTGTGCGTGCACGACTCACCTTGAGCATCTTTTCATCCAGCAGGGCGGTCATGGCGTACGGCATGATGTAATTCTGGAGAGAGCGAGGCGTCATCGCCACCTGGCCCTCGGTCAGCTGCTTGGCCAACTTCCTCAGGGCGCGACCTCGACGGTGGATCTAAACAGAACGACAGGCATATGTCAGACATGTGTGACGGATGAAAAAGGGAGAAAGGAGATGCTGGACTGGAGTTTTCATGGTTCTCTCTCTTACCTGGATGTGCTTCATGTGCTCAAAGAAGTCAGACTCTGGGTCGTTGTAGTCGGTGAGCTGCACCAGGTCCCTGAACTCCTTCTTGGTGGGAAAGGTCTTCACCAGGCAGGCCAGTACAGTGGTGTAGTCATGCTGCACACTCTGGTAGAGAGAAGGGAAGAGAGTGGATGACTTACTTCATACGGAGTGAGTTTATAGCATCATCTTGATCCCCACTGTGTTTAGAAAATGGGAGGATAGCCCTGTGCTCCTGACCTCTGTCTTGCTGCGAAGCCCCTTGTGCACAGCGTCCAGGATGGTGTGCTGTATGACGTCCTTGTAGATCTGTTCTCCAGCACCGACCGCTGCCAGCTGGGTGATCACCGCAGACAGAGACAACGTGGCGTTGTCTGCCAGCGACATGTCGCCGATCTGCACCAAAAGGACGGAGGGAGCGGGGAGGAGAGGAGAATTAAAACGCATGATGAAAATCTTCTCAGGGTGAAGCTATCAGTAAAGAAAGCATGTCAATATCATATAATTGCTCACCTCATAGGTGTGGAAGCAGTTGTACACGATGGTGCTGATGTAGTCCAGGTCCAGAGTGGTCATGTCTTTGACGCGTCTCGTGGCGTCTTGGAAAGCCGTCAGACGCACTTCAAAGTAGACCTCATCCAGATGTCGGCTGTCAAACGCGTTAAGCTGGAGAAAGCGAGCATGAAACAACGAGTCGTCTTACTGGTCAGAATACTGTGAACAGGGTGTAAAACACAGGTGTGGGTAATGTGATATTTATGAATATGATATGAATGATTTTACCTTTGTTGCTAAATCAGTGATGTAAAAGAGGGACGGCTCCAGATCTGAGAGAGTCTGAGAGCAGAGCAGCAAGAGGGACAACAAGTCATTAAGAAGAAAGAAACATACTAAAAAGTCCTGGTTTTATTAAGGTGGTGGAGTTTTTAAGGCCTACAACCACACACAACTACACACAACAACACACAACTACATGATTTAAGACAAATCTGGGCTTTACATCGCCAGCATGGATTTACATCTGCAGCAATTCAGTCAGTGTTTATATCTGTTGAGAAATAATCAGCATAATCAAAAACTCAAATCTTAAAACATAATTTAGAGCAGTTAATAATTCATTTCCTGCTTCATGTCGGCCTGATTTCCCTGTCAACACGCTACACACTGGTTAATTATGAAAACACTGATTCTAACTTCAGCTGAAAATCTGATAAAAAATGTAATTAAATCAAATGATTTAAATTACAAATACAATGTAGCAGTAAACTGAGCATCTTGTCGAGTTCTCTGCTGTACCTGGAACACGTTGACGAGGGCCTGCCTGGGCAGCTTGTTGTGGATGATGGAGAAGAGTCTGCTGAGCGGCCGCAGGAAGGCGGAGGGCTGCGCACACTGCCGCAGCAGGTTCTGCACTGTGGCGAGGATGTCGATTTCTGTCTCCTAAAACAAACACACAGTGAGGTCATTAATGGGCAGCATGAAGAAGAACAGTCTCTTAAAAACTCCATATTTTTTTTGGATAACGAAATTTCATTTTAGGGCAAATTTATCCTTTAAACCGTTTAATTTGAAATAATACATCAAATAAAATATAAATAAAACAATTAAAATGCTAAATCCAACAGACGTGCTTGTTTGATCATTGTTGATGTTATTGTTCCGTTTTGTTTCTATCTATTTTCCACTGGGTGAATGAAATACAATAATAATCTTAATATTAATCCTAAGAAGACTGGCTGCACTTTATGGCTCAGGTAACTGAGCTTCTGATAAATAATCAAATACAGAAAACAAATAATAATTTGTTGGTCTTACTTGAGGATTGTGTGCTCTCTGGAGGTATGGCAGCAGCAGGCTGATGAGCACCGAGCTCTGCTCCTTGTCGCTGACAAATCGACTGACCCTGATGGAGAAAAAAAAGTCACGCGATCAAAGAGGTGATTGATGAGACGTTCACAAGACAAAACTTACAAACCTGAATGTGAACTATACTGTGTTCTCAACCGAATAAGACACTAACTTGGAGAGGATGTTGAGCTCTTTGGCCACCTGGACCCTGAACTTCTTCTTCTTGAGTCTGTCGGTGTTGCGCACGACTCCGCTGAGGTACCGCAGCAGGGTGGATATGTGAGGCAGCAGCAGTCTGGAGCCCTGAGTTAATGAGTCTGGAGGAGATGCAGCAATGTTCACATTTAATGTACTAAAGATAATTTATTTTATCTTCTTTCCTTTGGCAAACTTTGCTAACCTGCACTGACGAGAGCGCCCTCTTCTGGCTGCGGGAACGCACATCCGTTCACGCTCAGCTCTGTCTCGCTCTCTGAGGCAACAAAGTCTTCTGCGGTTGCGAGAGACTCTGCTATGTCCATCACCATGGCGATGGTCGCGGGCGACGCCTTCTTGGCTGAGAGGAGGGCGAAGACGTTAAGGAGGACGTCGCACTCCGGCTGGTTCGGCCTCTGCTTGGCCAAGAGGGGCAAATACCTGAAACACAAGAAAAACATCTCTGCAATTTAATTTATTTATAAAGTACTATTGACTGGTCAAGATGTTTTGGTAGACAGATGAACAATGTGATCAGAATACCACAGATGGAGAGGAGAGGCAGACTGACCTGGCATTTTTGCACCACACATGGATGAGTTTCAGCAGAGGCGTGGGGGAGTAAGGGCTCTCCGTCGGGAGACGACAAACCTGCACAAAAAGAGATTTTAACTCCTTGCTGAACCAGAAATGCATTCACGAAAAGATAATGAAAACCAAACAAAAACGCAAACATTGTCAGCAACGCTTACCTGAGGCCAGACCACAGCCTCAAAGACGGCGTCCAGCTCATCTGGACTGAAGCTGTAGGAGTCAAAGCCGTCGAAAAAGTCCTGGATCCTGAGGATGCCGAGTCGCCTCAGGTTCTTCAGTGGACTGATGCAGCCTGCACGCAGCTGCAGAAGACAGGGAATGAAGTCAAGACAGTTTATTAATGTTAATTAATGTCTCTTTACTTATGTATAACAAAGCATCCAGGAACAAAGAGATTTCCATTTGTTAAAATGTGAGATCAGGTGGCACCGCAGTAAATAACATTTTAATACCGATTATCTGTGATGAATGTGCGTGCTTTTTTATTTTTCACTTTATTCTTGCTCTAAAAGCACAGTTTCTTATTTGCAGAGGAACTTTCTTAAAAATCTTTTTCCTGTATCTGAAGAAAGAACATTAGACAGACAGATATGCTAATGTCACACTTGGAGGTGACTCTATAAACACCGGAAAAGTTTGAATGAAAAGTTTCCTCCTACGCACTTCTGTTAGAAAGACAACAAAAGAGAACTTACAGTAACCAGTGAACTGTACACACACTGCTTCACATTGGCACACTTTAACTTGGAAGTCAATCATACTCATCATTTTAGAGGTTAGTAATACAGTAGCTGTAACTGAACAGCCATAAGTTACTCAACGTCTTACTCTTGGTATGGCTTCAAGGTCATACACAGAAATAATTCAAGAATCTGGTCATTAAAAAATCTTTCAAAAAAATAAGTATTCTTATTGATCTCATTCTGATTACCTGGTCCCTGCTGTCAAGGATAGTGGACACCGAGGCAGTGACACACAGAAGGATCTGCAGCACCTTGGGCAGGTAGGTGTGGATGAGGTGGCCCAGCTTCTGGATCACCACGTTGATGAGGTTCAGCAGGCTGTGCTGGCGGCCCAGCGGCAACACGGCACTCGCATCTGTCTCGGCGACAGCCCTCAACACCGCTGACAGGCAGGAACCTGAGGAAGCAGAAGAGAAGAATGGCGAAGGAACGTCCATTATCAAAATGATTTTTACATCCGAGTCTCAGGAGGAGTATTAGGTCAAGAGAGAGTTGTTTTCTTGTGTAATTCTTGTGTATTGTCCTGTACTGGATATACTATTGGAATCATTGAAGCCTACTGAGACCTTTGAAAGTGTAGTCTTTATCTTAAATTAAATAATAAAAAACTAAAAACATTTTTTTATTTATGATCTTTAATGAACAAGGCCCAGAAAGTCACTCCATATATCATTCCCCCAGTAGTTCTGCAAGTTAGAAGAACAGACATAATTTTAGTTTACACTCTTAATGTGTCACCCATATGAAAAACTCAATCTTAATTTATGTTGATTAGGGTTGAAGTGCAACTAGGAAGCTCAAACAGACTGGAGATATGAACCCTGATTTCCTGCAATCTTCACCAAGGCGTTTTTGGCTGGAAGATAAACAAAGATACACATCGGCGACTATCTACCTTGGCTGTGATGGCAGACGGGCTCCAGCAGCAGGTCAATGAATATCCCCAACTCCTCGGACTGGCAGCCAGCCAGGAAACGCAGAATGATAGAGGAGCGCGTGGCGGAGCTCGCCTTCCCCTGGAACTTGCTGCCTGCTTTACTGCGCAGACGGCCGAACAGGATCCTGAACAACAAACACAGGGCTGGTGACTGACAGTGTGAGATTCTTGTGGTAAAGCTGTGGTACACTGGGAAAGGTGAACAGAACCAATACTATAAAAACTTAAGTCAACAATGGAAGTATGAGAGAGTGGTAGAGGTAAAAGAAAGTAAAGAAAACCATTATTAGGCTCATTTCTGGAACTCTGGACAGAACAAGGCCAGCAGTTTCTCCCTGCTGTCATTCTTCATGGCAAGCAAAGCCAACTAATGGAGGTCCAGCCGAGCCATGAAAGCACAAAGTGTCATTTATACACTTTGGTTTTTGTGCGTATTTAACAAACAAGTGATCACATGTTCATTAGAGAGCTGTTGCGGTGCTGACAGGGATGAGAGAGGCTCGTCATTTCCACTCATTTCATGTCTTTATGCTACGCTAAGCCAACTCGACATACATGAGAAAGGATATCAGTCTTTTCATCGCCAGGAAAAAGTCGTTTCCAAAATGTCTAATTATTTATTTTCAGGCACAAACACACACGCAGTACCTCATTAACAGTGGGATGAGCTTGGCTCTGTGCGAAGCATCGACCACTCCCGTCTCCTCCGAAATGTTGAAATGGACGATTTCCTCTTTGAAGTGTTTGTCTTCCAGCAGGTTCTCCAGATTCTCCCTGAAAACACGCAAACACACACACACACACAAAGGTCAAAACACTGGAACAGAGCATCATTCCTGCAGCTTGCAGCGGTTCACTGTCTCGAACAAAGACTTATTCTTAGGACAGAAACTTGAACCTGGGTTAAAGATCCTCCCAATGACATACAGTGTAGCCTCATAATGATGCTTTATGTGTATTTGATAACCGAGCTAAGGACCCATATCAACTGCAGGTGAAAGGCCATGTCGTAGATCCTAAAATTTGGACTCATTGCCGGCATACAAAAAAACCAAAACCAGGTCAGTGTGACATCCTGATCCTGAACAAAGAGTGACACACAAGCATCTGTAACGTAAAACTTCCCAGGAAATACACATCTGTCTGCAGGTAGGCTGGAGGTTCAGTAAACGGATAGCTTGATAACAGACAATAGCGGGCATGATGTCAGGCGCAGTCCGTGCCGAGGTGGAAGTCAACATTCCTTCGCCTGTAACCACAGAAGGCTGACGACGAGAGCGCTGATCGCTATCAAAGGTGCTACAATGAACTCTTTAAGGCAGAGGAAGAACAGGAGATTGTTGCTTCAAGAGAAATGTTACTGTACATGTGTTTTCGCTGAAAGTGTTCTTACTTGTAGGGGACTATGTTGGCGTCTTTGTACGTGAGAAGGCATTCAAGTGCAACTCGCTGGAGCTGCTGGTCCTGATGGCAGAGCAACTGAAAACAGAGAGAAATATAGCATGCTGCTTGGAACACTCAAGTACGGTAATATATTAAAACAGACACTTAAAACAGACGGAGTGTATTTAAACATCTTGGTACTCCAAGCAAAATGTGTGTGTGAAGTTGTTGGATTACCCCGTTGTAGAGCTCAGTGAGGCTGCTCTCCAGGTACAGAGAGCGAGGGTTGGTGAATTTGGCGAACACCTTCAGATGGGCAATCAGCTGTCTGGAAGGAAAAAGACAGTTTCCACACAAAGGTCACACACTGTACTTCAGACTATACACAGAACAGGTTCACTAGGACAGGGACATATGGCCTATAAAAAAATATTACAATATTGTCAGGCTATATGATTACACAGTACATATGTCAATAATTTGAACACTAAGGCACTTCATACATGCCTGATTTAACCTACAAATCAACAAATCATATTTTATACAAATCTAGACGTGGTGTAATCTTGGTGTAATTTTCACCATAATCAAATATCACAAACTTTTTGACAAACATATTTAGTAATGACCTCATGACAGTATTGTGGGGGTGATAATTGGTGCCCTGACTAAACTATTACCACAATGACGTTTAGGATCATCCGTAATGTGGATATAATGACTAAGTGGGTAGAGGCTGGGATTGGAACAAGTAGAACAGTCTGGTTAGAAAATGACATCACTTTACTGTCATGCAGCCTTTAAAACCAGGAAAAGACAACACCTAACCAAAATATAAGACACTATATATTCTGGTTTCACAATAACATATGATTTCGACATATAGCCCAGTCTTAAGGTACACTGGCTATAAAGAAACAACCCAAATTCTTGCATTATATTGGTAATATCTTGTGTTTTGCTGAGATCAGTTTATTTATTTGGGGAAAGCTCTTGAACAACTCTAGCTTAGGTGAAGACATTATTGGTGTTTGGCTTCTTTTAAATCAACAAAAAAAAGGGGTTTTGGAGAAGACATGTTATATTTTGCCCTGCGATTGGGATTTATACTTCCACTCCACTACATTTATCGGATAGCTTTTGTTACGAGTTACTTTTCTAATCACATTTTATTTTATTTCAATGGCCTCCATCCACCACTTTTGTAACTAGTGTAGAGTTATAGTTGTTACTGTAACTATCACAGGGCAGTTAGAGACATCACTGAGTGTGATTCCGATATCTTACTTGGCGGCAGCTCTCCTCGGCAGTGCCTTCCTCTGCTGTCTACCTCCCTCCTCTGCCTCCTGCTCCTCTTCCTCTCCCCCCTCCTCTTCCTCCACAGCCATCCGAGACTCCTCCTGAGCAGCATCATCCCTCTTCCTCAGGCTCTGAGTGGGAGCCACCAGCAGGTCGGCGGGGTAAAACTCATTCCTGACAACAGCATTAAAAGCATCGGGATGAGATTCTTGCACTCTGACAGCAAAAGATAAATGTGCCTATGACATAGTTCACGTAAAAACACTGTAAACACTGACCTGATGAACCTGAGCAGCAGGGGGCTCAGTTCTCGGCTGCGTGGCTCCACTCTGTCGGGAAACTGGGCCATGGAGCGCCACAGCAGGCTGCGGAAGTTGATGAAGTCCGTCCTCTCGTTGGGGCTGCAGTTGGATTTGAGCTGCTCGAGGAACAGCACCCCCACGTCCCCGCTTTCAATGACATCACAGCCCTGCTCGCCCGAGGGACCTGAACCCTCCTCCTCTCCATCATCGTTGTCCTCGCCATCCTCCTGCAGCTCTTTTTCTACACGCAGAGAGGAACAGTTACAGTTAACTCAACTTTACTTTGTAACTCAAGTGTTACAAAGCTGTGGGTCCCAGCATACAACAGCTGTCACTGGACAAAGAATGTACATGTTACTTCATGCAGCACACACAGCAGGCAGCCCTTACCAGCCAGCCCCGCCACCATCTCCAGATGTTCATGGTAGACCCTCCAGAAGTCTTTGTTGTCCATCCCTTTGGCATGGCTCCTGTGAGGAGCAAAGAGACCCGTTTATACTAAACGTCTAAATGCTTGTGAGCAAACATCAAAATGCCTTACACGGAAAGAGCACGACTGACAAAAAACAGATGACTTAATGTATCAAAACAATATTAATGTGTTCATTTCAGCTAAATACATCTAATACTCACACAACAAGTTCAATGACTGGGTCCCACAGAGGCTTGAAGTTGACAAACAGCATTGCGATGAGGTAACGCAGAGGGACCTGGAGGAAAATGGGCAGAAGAAGGATACAACTGAAACATCTTTCCTGTCATGTCCATATATGTACTTACATGTACTGTAATCTGCTATACAGTTTACACGGTTCTGTGCACCTACATCATAGCAAGTGCAAGTAATATACTGTAAGACATTTATCGTCCTTTAACTCTGGTGGGTTAAAGTGACATATATGACAGTTAAAATGAAAACAAAAGTTAAGAGTAGGGAGTTTAAACCCATTCAAAACTGGCTAACTTAAAAGGTATATTTTAAGAAATGGCCAGAATTTGAAGCTCGCCCCAATACTATAGGGGGCAGGATAACTACTTCTTGCTGCTCAGTGAACATGGTTGGCCATCAAACTGGTATTGAACACAAACTCCAAGACCAGCAGGCCGGTCTGAAGTACAGAGGTGATTTACAGCATTTGTAGTTTTCTGCTTAGTAATCAAAGTAGTTGTTAAAATATTTCCATTTATTTTACATCTCCCAGTTGAAACTCTTGGGCTCTTGCAAAGTGCTACAAAGTGGTAATAAGAGGCATGAGTCAGGGCCAACTGGTTAGCATGCTAACTTCAGTAGACATCTCTGCAACACAATACATAGATGTCTTTGACATAACGGCAACACTGTTGTTTTGTTCACTCTCTGTTGCTAATTTTAATATATTTTTTGAACTATCAAACCAAGATTCTGAACCCAAATCTTACAAATTGCCCCTTTAAACATCACTTCTAGAACTACTAGAAATCACACAACAAGAATAAATGATTAATGTCACAGTGTGATCTTTTCTAAATGATGAAAAGAAGAGGAAACAGCCAGGAGAGTTTCCTCTGTACCTGCTGGAAGGTAGCCGGCGGCCCCTGCGGCAGACTGCGCTGCACCAGGTCGTGTCTCAGCTTCCGGAGGTGAAGCAGCTTCTCTCTGTAGTCCTGCACCGAAGCTGGCACCAGCTCAGCCTGCAGGCAAAATGCGAACACTGGCTGCACCTCCACATGCTCCTCACCCTGGACAGAGAATCACACGCTCGCGCAAATAAGCACACGAGCTCATCGTTTAAATGTGTCTGATCAAGTTGGATTAGAATGCAGACTGTACCTCGGCCTGTGGAGGGAGCTCTGCCTCAAACTGAGAGAGAATCCTCAGAGTCAGGAGGCGGATCTGAGAGAGGAAACAATTCATTAGCAACACTGGTATTAACATATTTGTATTACTCTTTGGATGTTCTGTGAAACTCTTGATTATATGTCTTTGTGTTTTCGAGAGAAATTTTTTGAGATTTCTCAATAATGAGGGATCGCTTTAAGTCCCTGCTGATACAACCTTGGAGATGTTGGAGGAGAGGTTGGCGTGCAGGATCTGGAAAAGCTGCAGCAGTGCACTGTGGGACAGGTGCTCCGAAACACCGCTGAGTGACAGGCGGCTGTAGTACAGATCTCCCAGCAGCAGGGCAGACAGGTCGGTGGGAAACTTCCTGGAACCAGGAAGAACACAATGGTTGTAAGTAAGTGGAAGTGAGAGAGGTCTTTACAAACTGTTTCTCATTACATTCAGCTATAAAAAAACAGCAGAAGGTACCGTAGCATTGAGTTGATCTTGTCCACAGTGATCAGTGCGAGGAGCTCAGCAGAGCCGTCCAGACTGAGGAGGCAGCTCAGGGCCTGTCTGGCAACGAACAGACCAGCTGGAGGGTGAAGAAGTGAGGCAGGACAGAAGGGACTTCAGTCTCAAGAACAGCAAAACTCAATGCTCAATTCAAAATCCACACACTTGTTTGGGTATGAACAGTTTTCAGGGCCATTGTTTTGAGGAAAAAGGAAACAAGAAATCACAAACCTTTTCCCAGTTTTTCCATCTCAATCTCAGACAGGAGGTGGTTTAAGAAAGCAGTCACAGCAGGAACAACACTGGTTGGAGTTAAAGGCCTGAAGGATGAAAAAACAAAACAGATCAGTTTAATGAATCTCGCCGCTCATCTTTAACATGTTTTAAGTATTACTTGGGCTTTTTCATGGCTTGATTAACAGGACAGCTTGAGAGATGACAGACAGCATTGAGTCTAAGTGTGTGTGTGTGTTACCTGAGGTGTGGCAGGAGCATGAGAGCAGCCCATGGCAGTGACAGGTCTGTGATGGACTGGTTCTCCTCCTCTGGATATTTGATCAGAGACAGCACCAGTTCTGGCACTGCAGGCTGCTCTGATGTTGCACTGCGATCCTGACCGTTACTGTTAAACACTCTGTGAGGAGGAAAAAAAAACATGCTTACTTCCTGAAAAAAATACTACATTCAAATGCAGGATTACAGCATGAATCAGGCAACAAAGAATGAACTCAGGCTGTTTTTAAATATGGGGTAGTATCTGACCCTGTGGTCTGTCCGGTGAAGAGCAGTGGGTAGGTTTCAAAGGCCATGGAGCCGTCTGTGGGTGGTGGGGCTTTGGCGAGGATCAGACTAACCAGCACGTCCAGGCCACAGTGGCGAGACACGGGGTCGCCGCAGCCGAACAAGCCAGCGGTGAAGCGCAACAGGCTGGGGAGGAAGAGCTGGAAGAGAAGCAGGGAGGGAAAAAAAGTTAGAAACCAGACAGAGGCAGAAAACAGAAGAAAATACTGGATACATCCCTCCACTGGTGACTCACCTGCTCAAACTGTTTCATGGTAAACATCTCCTTTGTGAACTCCAGTATCAGATCTTGCCCCATAGTGCTGCCAAAGACCTTGAGAAAAAGAGACACGTTAACACACAAACAAAAGTACTAACCCCCCAAATGTATAGATATTATCACATTCTTTTTTCCCGTTCAACAGAAACACACACCTTCTGGACCGTCTCCTGGATGAGCGCCTTTGGCAGGGTGATGTTCTCCCCGAGGAGCAGAGAGGAGATGATCTGGAGGAGCAGGCGGGAACAAGGAGCTGACATAGACGAGCTCTGAGTCAGCCGCAACACCGTCTTCAGGCAGGAGAAAAGAAGAAGGATGAGTAAAATGAGTAAAAAAAGACAAGTCGCTGTCACTTTACCAGGAGACTAGTGTTCTCCTCCTACCCGGCAGACAGCCTCCGGCTTGGTGACTTTGGCTCCTTCTCTGTGGGACACCAGGGTATGGAGGATGAACAGCAGCCTCTCCAGCTGCTCAGCTGCCAGGTCCACCTCGTCTCCCTTGGCCTCCACGACACCCAGGACCTCCACCACACTGAGCTGTACATTGGAACACAGCACCGTCAGACACAAGACGGGGGAAGTCAAACTGTCTGGGATGGATTTTGGATGTTTCGACCCACCTGTAAGGACTCCCACAAAACCAGGAAGTGTTCTCTATCGACGTGGTCAGCTGCAGCCGAGGCCATGTGGTCCAGCGCGTCCCTGACAGTGTCCCACGGCAGAGAGACTCCGGGGCTGGTTGAGGGCCCCAGCTTACGCAAAGCTACAGGAAAAGCCTGGAGAGACAGGTGAAGAGAAACAGAGGGTTCAGGGATACTGTGTTTCGAGTTATACAGCTTTGTTTAATCCTCAATGAATGAATTATCAGGCTGATATTCATCATTTTTCTGATTATTGGTAACAATGATCTTTCTGTCAGACTGACGATAAAATAAACGAATCTAAAAAGGTGCTAGTTTGGCATTATTCTTCTTACACAAAGTCCCACCCACAACACTATCTGATTGGTAACACATCACAATAGACAGCCTATAAACAACCTATGAATCTGCATAGTAAATGTATCATCATCATCATAATCATAAGAATAAGTAGCAGAAAAAGGAACTACTCGGGTAAAGTACCTCAAATGTACTTGTGTTAATTGTTCATTCATCACTGGTTGTTACAAATGTATACATTCATTTACTTAAAATTTTAATTTTGAAAACAAATATCAGTTTAATATAAACGATATAAACCACACCAACACTCCCTCCGTGCTCCGAGCTCCCCGTCCAGGCAGTGTGAGCTAATACGACTAGCTTTAGCGTTAGCTACATGGTTATCTGAGCACATTATCTGACGGCTGCTATAATTAGCAGCAGCTGGCAGGTTGCTCTGGTGATACGCTGCCCCCCCATTTGTTTGAATGCGTTTTGTATGAATTTGACGTGTGGCCATTTCTTACATATTGCAGCGTTAACTGAAAACATCTTGTACTGAGCCAGCGATCCTGCTAAGTAACATTATTTAGTACATCCAGTCCTGAGATAAGAAACTCACATTTGCAGCGCAGGAGTGAAACATGTTTCGGACTCCTTTGCACATTTCAAACAGCAGCTGACCTGCTCCCTCCGCCTTGTCGGGGTGCTGCTGCAGATCTGAGAACACGTGATTCAGCAGGGCATCGAGATCCGAAACCTGTGTGACACGTTGAATCGTCATCGAATCGTTAACATATTTGACACGAGGAAGGAAGGCACGAGCTCATGTTTGATATCCTCTCACCTTTCTCATCAAAAAAGAGAAGCTCTCTGCAGCAAACTTGCGGATGTGCTCTTTCTTGTGCGCCAGCAGTGTGCTGTACAAACTGCGAGGAGAAAAAGAGGAATTCATTTCCGCCGAGCAGGAAAACAGATTCACCTGTAAAGCCTCCGCAGAGTCATCTTGTTCTCTCACCTGTAGATGTTGCTCATGTCTTTCACCATGAGCCTCCACAGGTACTTGTAGAGGTAGGAGAGACAGGTGAAGGCCCACTCCAGGATCTCCGTGTCCTTGGTTTCCAGCAGCGAGGTGATCAGAACAAAGAAGTCTGGGAAGTGGGGGTAGAAGTCAGTCTGGAGGTCTCTGGCCAGCTGCACCACCAGGCTGGAGGGAGAGAGAGTGGAGAGACACCGCTGGGAGGGTTACTGACTGTAAACTACAGCTACTGCATCACATGGCACAACAAGCTACAAGCCACGTACAACATCAGAGACAACTTACTCCAGCAGCGGCTGATAGGCCAGACTGCTGTCGACAGCCAGGTGCGTTTTCAGACTCTCCACTATCGCCTTCTGATGGAACACCAGCATGTTGAACGACTGGCTCTTGTTGGAAACCTCCTTCAAAAATGTAGCTGTGAGGGAAAGACATTCAGTTTAATCGCTGCAAACAAAAGCATCTTTCCTACAGTTTTAGGTAGTTTATGGCATTTTCCTAACATGTTACAACACTCATTACAAGGTGATGTTGTGTTTATGATAGTTTATACATACTGAAATGCTCTGTCAAGTTGAGGTCTCTCCATTTTGACAGTCCTTCGGAGAAATATGTCTCTACTTCCTGCACAAGGAGCATAGATAGATAGATGCAAACCATAAAGACACTGGGAAGCCTGTTGTAAAAAATAAGAGGAATGTTGATGTTGCCAAAATAAGTGATTGTACAAACCTCTGCATAAGATCCAGTCCTGTCAATACGATGGATGACATCGATGTTGACATTGGCAAGTCGTTCAGCAAACGTGAGAAACTGAAAGAGGCACACCAAACAGGTTCACAGAACTAGCTAGGGCTCGGAGACAACGCAGTTAACAATGATATTGTAATAATAGGACAAGAATGCCGTATTTCCCCAAAACCATTAGACTATGCAACCCGAGTGAAATCCACAACGAGTCTCCACACTTGATTTGGTTATAATTTGCGTAAAAAAGGTCAGCCTAACAAACTACAGTTTCTACAGTTGTGTATTTATCTCCACCCCTGCGTCTCTATTAGCAACATGCTGGAGTAAGTTTGTGGACTCTCACCCTGTAGGTGTTCTCAGATTTGTGATACGACGACTTGGATTTAATCTTCATCTTAGCCTCGTTGTTTAAAAAGTGTTGAATTGTATTCCGAGGGTCGTCGCGCGATTTAAATGATTCATGAAAGCTACAATGTGTTTCTTTTCGCCGCTACGACTGTTTACACACACGCCGACACCAGGGAGCTGCCATGTTGCCCAAAGCATTCTGGGAAATTTTCACTCCGCGTGGCGTGCGGCAGGGGCGGAGAGGCAAGAGAGATATCCTGCCTTTACTTCCGTATTCGTTTGAGGTCTCGCGCATTTCTACCTTCACTTTGGTAAAGCAAAAGTTTAAACTACCGCGGACCATGCAATGAGCTAAGCGGAGACACGGACCGAGACATGTTTAAATTAGGTAAAAAATAATATAGACGACCAAAAATGTTCTCCAGCCTACATAGGTTTTAGTCATGGCAATGTAATAAAGCCATGGTTTACGTTAGCTAACATAATGAAATGTTAATGACCACCAATTAACCGGCCAGGCTAAGCTAGCACATTTAAATAACATCGAAATATAACAAGGCTAAAGCTATAAAACAATAATATTTTGCTAACATTTCATACCTTGTTGTGTAAGAGCAAACACCACGTGCCCTTGGCAGCACACATAAACTCACAATGCAGTAAGTAAGATTAGGTTAATGGTTTCCACAGCAAACATTTTGACAAGCCAGAGCAGAAAACAGGTGTAACAACAGCATTAATTAATGATGGCTGCCCATATTTAGTCACCCAGGACCTTGTATTTTGCCTTAGCATCACTACATCTGCTAATGGGTCAAACTCTGCCATCAAAGCTCTATAGGCCTTTTTCCCTGATGATATTTCGTCACTCTTAGAAAGGGAAAGGTGTAATTAATGAAATTAAAATGAAAAAATATGGTTGTATTTTTTTTCAACTTTGGCCATTAATTTTCCAGTCTCTTGACACTAAATTACTGTGTATCTTAACTTTTTTCACACATTGATAACTGTAATTGACACAAATGTCATGCCCCCTCTGATTTGCCCCATGCGACCTTATTTCAGAAAAACTAATGGTATTGAATGGAGAAAGACAAATCATTTTTTGATCTACATGGTTCTGAATGAGGGATGTTTGTTACACATCTATAATATGATCAATCAAAACCATCACACTTTCACATAAGGCTGAATTTCAAATCAAATTTCAGTCAAATCTTACCATGCTCAAGATGATTTCATTGTCTTTAACTTAATTATCATAGTACTTAATATCAAGATAGATAGATAGAGAGATAGGTGTCCTCTGACTCTGTTGGAGTCATCGGGATGGTGGGGATGGATATGTTCATGATAAAGAGCAGTTTTAAGTGATATACATTTTCAGAACTAACTTGACAAGCATTACATTGACCTCCACTTTTTATCTACACTTTTAAAGGACAGCTATGCTTAAGAGGAGTTCTTCATTATGAAACTCTTTATCCTTGTTTTTAGTTTATAAGACTGGCCAATCACATGGTAGCCATGTCTTAAAGAATACCCTGCTTCCATGCTATTTTACTCTAAAGACCATCATTTACTAAATGAGCATTAGGTTGTATTGAAAGTACAGATTGAGACCATTAGCTCCTTAGGAAATGTTTACTATGGTTTCAAGTGAGAAGTAGGGTTGGTTTCTCATACACTTGAACTTCTTTTTGCAACCAGTGGAGTCGCCACCTGCTGGCTTTACTTTTCAGAGGCTATGTCCTTATACAGTTTGTGCATGGCACCTCGAGAAGCTCCAGAGGAGACATCCAGTTAGTCGAAGCTCTAGTAACATCTGCATATACCCAAGGAAAAGGAAGGAAAAGGTAACAAACACTTGTCATCTATGTGTCAGAAAATGTAAATTTAAAAAATCAATCAAATCAATAATGTTATCTATTATGTTGACTAGTAAGAAAAAGGTATGTGAAGAATTTAATCGTCAGTTTCTATCCTCCAAAAAGCAAAGTACTGTGTGTCCAAGATCAACTTGACCCAGCAAAAAACAATTAATTGGTTTAGAATTGAATGCCACGCAAGTGCTAAAAAACCTACATCTGTAGAAAGAGCTAGTAATATAGCCACAAAATAGTTTCCAAATCCAAAAAGTCCAGTCTCAACACCTCTCAAACCTATTTCTCCATTCACTAAATGATAATAAAACCTCCGTTTACGTAAGTGCTGCCTCCCCTCTTTGCCTGCTTTGCAAAAAATTTATACATTTCAGAGGTCTGTTCCTTATCAGTGCAGAGGGCACACATTGTGAATAACACTGCAGTACAGGGAGTATTGCGCACAACAGTTCAAAATCAGGAAGAGCAACACTAAAAAAACAAAAAGTAACTTTTAAGAAATGTGTGCAGGAATGTGAGGATCTTTCTTGTTGTTTATTTTAGTACTTTTATCTTTCATATTGTCTACAATCACTTTACTGGAATAGATTTTCGTAAGTGTAAAAGTAAATATGAAAAGTGTGAATATAGATAGTGATAGTGTACATTTGAAAGATAGCGACTCCTAAAAGGCTTCGCAAAAACATTTAAACTGCGGTTTCAGAGTGGGAGGTGAAATCACAAATATGGAGGGAATTGACATGGGAGTCTGTGTATCCCATGGACAAACAACTTGTAGCATCTTACATGTACTACACAGAACTTTTAAGTGGTTATAAAACAGTCCCAATGTTATACTGATGCCTCTGCATGGTCTACATAAGCAAAAACAAGGCCAACAGTGACAATATTGACTCTTTCTATATGGCTATTCTTAATGCCTCTGACCATCCATCCTGAGCAGGGGCAACAAATCTTAGCCTTTGTTATGGCCAGTGCATTTAATACAGAAATAGTGTTAAAAAATATGTTGGATGTTTCTTTCACTCGCTTTCAAACGAGAGGGTACCATAGGGTCTTGCCAGAATCAACAAATATTTTCATTTCCATGTAAATGCTTTGATTGAACAATTAGAAAGACAATATGTTTTATCATCTGATGCGATTCATTCAGACATGTTTAGAGGTGTTTAAATGATATGGAAACTTAAGGACAAAACATATGGAACCTATTCAGTGTCTCTAGTATACAGTGCACAAATGAATTCTTCCTTTGATTAAGTAAGTCAACAAATTGATAGAGTCAGTATTCACAGAGTATAGTATTTAGTGTGTGTGTGTGTGTGTGTGTGTGTGTGTGTGTGTGTGTGTGTGTGTGTGTGTGTGTGTAAGTAAAGGTGTGTAAAGGTGTAGAGTCTGTGCTGATGATAGCTTTTATCTTGTGGTCAGCTGAACAATTCTCTTGACTTCACATGTACCTGTCTGGAATGCTCTCCCTCTCTCTCTCTCTCTCTCTCTCTCTCTCTCTCTCTCTATCTTTTACACACACACACATCCACACACACACTCACCCGCACACACACAGACAGAAACACTCACACACACACACACTCACCCCCACACACACACACATAAAAGGTTTCGGTCTGTGGTCCTGCTCTCAGACTTGTGCTCATTCATCTGTTTTTCCTCTGCCAGTGCAAAACACTTTGTGTTCCGAAAAGTTTGAAACACTTCGTCTTCTGAAACTTTTGATATCTAGCTGTGGTCTGACATTCACCAGAATGTCAGAGGACTCTCTGGTGCCTGGCTCCTTTGTGGTAGCAGACTATGTGGTATTTGCTCTTATGCTCGTGGTGTCTGCTGCAGTCGGAGTCTACTTTGCCTGGGCAGACAGGGACCAGCGAAGCTCGGGAGACTTCCTGATGGGGGGGCGAAGACTGACGGCTCTGCCTGTCTCCCTTTCCTTGACCGCCAGCTTCATGTCTGCCATCACGGTGCTGTCCAACCCAGCTGAAGTAAGGCCATTGCACATTCCTTCGGGACAAATTCAAAAACCATCCCACTTTAAAAATGATTTGTGTCTATTTAAGTCTGCAGAATTGGACACCTTTTAGTGGGGTGAGATGCATCACTTTCTCTGTACAGTTTACCTGATTTTTCAAGTGAGTCTAAGACATAATGATGGACAGATAATCTTAAAACTTGAACTTCTGAGTGATTCATCCGACAAATGTAGTTATAAGCGGAACTAATGGATACATTTCTAAATGATTTAATATATTTACAGAATTTAAAAAAAATGTACATAACAACAAAATAAAAATGCACAAATAATACTAATTGATATTATCCATCTGTAGGTCTACCGATACGGGGCCAACATTGGATTTTATGGTATTTCCTACGTATTGACGATGGTGGTCACATCTGAGGTCTTTCTCCCGGTCTTCTACAGGCTGTCTATCACCAGCACATATGAGGTGAGCGTTGTTTGATTTGTAGATTAGATTCTGTTCTTTTGGATCCTTCCTATTTTCAAAGCTATGAAATATGTAAACAAGGGGAGAGGGTTGGAAAGGTTGGTTAGAGCTGTTGTGAATATGAAATACATTTTTGTCATTGGTGGCATACATCAGCAAAAGGCACGGGCTAAAAAGGTAGAGCTTGGGTAAAGATAAAGCAGAACACTTACTGCATGCACTATTCAAAATATTGTAGAGTTCGGGGGTTAGAGCACTACAGTGGTTCTGTGATATTGAGATAATGGTGTCGACTCTTATATTGTGAAGTATTTAAAGTTTACCATGTTGTTTCCCCTATTGTGTCAGTCAGTTGCAAATTGGAAGGTGTTTTGCTATATTTTTTAAAAAGTGGCTTTGTTGCATCTGATTACTTGTCCATTTCTTTTTTATTCTGTGACACTTTATTTCAATTTCTGGGCAGCAAGTTAAAGGTGATTTACAAGTGTTCAGGAGTAGATATAAACAGTGGTGGATAGAGGGTAATGAATGTGGGATCAAGCATTGCACTTTCTTTTGTTTTCATGCGGCTGCTACAAAAAAAATAACTAAGGTTGTGCTGGAGAGATACATAACACATCAGTGTAACACAGGATGTCTCTGTCTTTATTCGGGAGCTGTTGTGGTGTCTCTGTGAAGGGTCCTACAAACAGTCCATTTGCCCTATTTCTAGATAAACTCAGACTATTCTCAATGCGTGTGCGAGTCTTTCCATTTCAAGTATCTCCTTAACAGTGCTGAGTCAGAGTAGAAAGGTCCTCCTTGCGCCATCTCCTGGTGCTTCCCTTCTTGGTCGCTGCTATCAGTACTTTGAGTGGATATCTGTCTTCATACGGAACATTATCCCCTGTCAAGTTACCTAAATGCAACACCTCAAATGTCTTTGGTATTTCATAACTCAATATCAGCATATCTTTCCACTACTCCAGTTTATGCTCTATGTAACATCTAGTATACCAGTCGTCTTTGGATAATTGTATTTTGCTTTCTTTCAAGCACTACTCCTTAAGGATCCAAAGTGAGGGGAAGGGATAAATGAGCGATTGCCTTTGTCTTAAGTTAAAACTGAAAATGAATTAGGCCTGTGGCCAATTTGTGATAATGTCTTGTCATGTCAATGTGTCATGTCTCTATCAAGTATCTGGAGCTGCGGTTCAACAGAACAATACGTCTTCTGGGGACTGTGCTCTTCATTGTTCAGACAGTGAGTAAGAAGCAGGTCAACACATAATGACAGGGCTTTGACCTCTGAGGGCAAAACAGCAAACCTGACATCTGAGGGTCATTTATGTCTGTATTTCTCTCCATCTGTCACAGATCCTCTACACTGGAATCGTCATTTATGCCCCAGCTCTAGCTTTAAACCAAGGTACTTTCAGTACATACTAGTTAGATTCATAAAACATTCCTGTAAGGAGGCACTTAAAGCTGCTTGCTTGTGCTCAGTGGTGTATGTCTGAAACCCTCCCTCTCTCTGCAGTAACTGGTATGGATCTGTGGGGTGCAGTTATTTCAACAGGCGTGGTCTGTACCTTTTACTGCACACTGGTATGTAACACAGTAGACTTCACTGGATTCTTTAAAATTTAATAAACTGGTTTCGTGAAATGTAATCATTTGTTAAGTACACTTAGTGTTTTTCCCATTATTTGTATTCTTTGAATTACTGGATTTTAATGTACAGTAAAAACGTTTGTTTGTGGTCTACATTGTTACAGGGTGGTTTGAAGGCAGTAGTGTGGACAGATGTGTTTCAGGTTGGTACAACGTTGAATAATTTGCTAAGATAAGGAACTTTAAGTTGAACTGACTGGTTAAGTCAGTAAGTACTGTGCATGTGTCACACCTTTTTGTGGTTGCTGGTACTGGTCATCGGTGTGTAGGCCACCACAGCAGCAACCTGCAATACAAAAAATGGAAAAGGCATTACATATTAACCACATTTCAATAAAAACACTAACATTTTGGCTCATGTTTTGGAGTGATTAATTACACCTAGATGCTATCGAAGTATAGAAGTGCATTAAAATGGCAATTAGGACTAAGACAATAAACAGGAAAGATTTGGTAAGCAACCTATAATTTAAAAACGATTTCCCCTCCAGCTTGGTGTCATGCTCGCAGGATTCCTGTCTGTCATCATTAGGTCTGTGGTCTTAAAAGACGGAGTCCTCCCCATCATTTCAGACTCACAAGAAGGAGGGAGACTCAACTTTTGGGAGTGAGTATGTGTCCAAGGTACAGGTACAGCACATATTTGTCCTAATAATTTTCACAGAGCTGCTACAACAGGCATGTAATGGACCCGCATGAGAGCAGATTGGAACAATAATAAACCTTTATAGTACACAATATGTTCTAGGGGTAAAGTAATATTCTTCCAACGATAAGAAGTAATCTTCTGTGTTTATGAAGCTGAAACATTCAGACCATTTTTTTTGTTCTAAATCTGAATGTAAGTTTAATACAGCGAAAATATTATGGTATAAGCTGTCAAGGGCCCCCTAAATGCACCAATTAGATTTCCTCTTTGTGAGCCTCTTAGCCTTTGCCTTCAGGTTCTTTGAAAATGGTGTTTGTCGGAGAAACAAGCTAGGCATTAGTTAATCATTTCTGGCAGCACTTGAAAAACTTTTATCTCCAGGTTTTACTGAAATTCAAACTACCCTGTCCTTCTGTTTTAATAGCTTTGACACGAACCCACTGAGGAGACACACGTTTTGGACCATATCAATTGGAGGGACTTTTGTCTGGGTCAGTATCTATGGGATCAACCAGGCCCAGGTTCAGAGATACATCTCCTGCAAGAGCATCACTCATGCCAGACTGTGAGTCCTGAGACATTATGTGATATAAATCTTGACAATATTGTCTCATTTGATTAAGAAATTCCAAAATGAGTGTACTGCAGCAGAGACAACGAGAAATAATGCCCCCAGTCACCTTAGTATGGCTTCACAGTATCTTAGCTGGGAGTGTGCACATTTACCTTGGAAATACTAGATTTAGCACCATGCTAGTAAACATGCACATTCAAGTTAAACATGATTTTGTCAGTTTTATTCTTGAGATATGCATACATGCATTCATTCATGTGTTTCTCGTCCATGTCACTATTTACAATTTTACAATATTTTTTTTATCCATGTGCTCTTACAACTCAGCAAGTTTCTTCTGATTTCCAGATCTCTGTACATCAACCTGTTGGGCCTCTTGTCCATCTTGCTGTGCTCAGTGTTTGCAGGAATGTGCCTTTTCTCAGTCTATAAGGACTGTGACCCGTGGACAGCTGGACTTGTTTCTGCTCCTGATCAGGTACAGTGCAGAAAGGCATTGCATGGCGTGGCGCAGAGTTTTGGACACCAATGTCGTAACAGAACACATGTACAGGTTTACACAGGAAAGAATGTGATTGTGCCAGGGTTAGAAATATAAATATCAGCCTTTTTGTGTGCTACCAAGATGGTCCAACTGAAAGCTTGACTGGAAAAACATTCTCTGTCACTAGTCAGCATCAAACCACTGACGTCTTTTTAACACCTGAGCCAGGTTTGCATATATGCATGTATATATGGTTTCTAAATGTAGGTATGAATTAATGTATGTATGTTTGTATGTATGTATGTATGTATTGTGCAACACTCACCTTCCTGATCATATATATTATGATGATTATTATGTCACCCTTCTTTGGTAGTTGATGCCATATTTGGTGATGGACATCTTGAGAGACTATCCTGGCCTTCCAGGGCTGTTTGTTGCAGCTGCATATAGTGGATCTCTAAGGTTAATACATCAAAATCATTTCACTCAACAGATCCAATTCACACATGAAGGAATGTTAATAATTTAATTTGTATTGGGTTAAAGTTGATAGCAGATTGAATGTATAATGTATATATTTCAAGTTTGTATTAGGTCAGTTATGTGTTTAATTTCTGTGATATTATGTTTTATGTTCATTACTTCGAAGTGTGATTAACAGGAGAAAAGACATTTGTATGATGGTTCTTCTTTGTCTAAACCGTGCATGATTTTGTCATTTCAACCCCAGCACAGTGTCTTCCAGCATCAATGCTCTGGCAGCAGTGACAGTAGAGGACCTGATCAAACCATGCACCAACATGTCTGAGAAACATCTTTCCTGGACCTCAAAAGGACTCAGTGAGTTTGTGCTCACAGTAATTCAGTTAAATTAGTTGTTTGTTGAACCCTAACAACATAACATGTACATTTAGGATTAGTGTCACAGTTTTGCAATGATAGCACAAATGCAGTGGGGAAACAAAGGTGAAATGAGAGGTAGATGGGAGATAGCTGGCTGAGCAAGAGATCAGGAGAGCAATGAATAATGGGAGGACCAGCTGGGCAGGGTGGATGAATGTGGTGGTATAGAGCGACATCGTCTCTCCTCTTCCGTTGGGCCACCATTGGACCTTTTATTTTAGAAAAAAATATGTACTGTGGCATCACATAAAATATGTTTTTTTTTTATTTGTTTGAAAAAAAGCAGCCATGTTGGTGTTGGTGACTCATGTTGAGTGAAACAATGTAGTTCACTGAGCAGTTTTACATAAAACTAAAACTACCTTTTGGATTGACGAACATCATGTGTGTATTTCATGGCACGATTCAAACGGGATCCAAAAAGTATTGGTCTCTACCATTTGACTACTATAAAAGCATAATCCAAAATAACATCCCATGGGACAGAAGTGGTGAGACTTTGCCTCTCTATGATGTGAGCAGGCTGGAGTTGGCAGATAGGCAGTAAGTTGGTAAGGTGACAAACAAGCAGACAGCCATACAAGATATTGGAACACAAGGAAAAGAGCAAACTATAAACTAGGAACAGTTGAGATGCATCAACTACAACTGTGACTGAAACAATGGTACAGTGGTGAGAGACCGATGGACAATCTAAACTGTCAATCTCAAATTCTTCCCCAATGTTGTTTGCAGGTCTCGTATATGGGGTTTTATGTATTGGAATGGCTGGACTGGCTTCACTCATGGGAGGGATCTTGCAGGTAGAGTGGATCTGTTAGTTCACAAGTCTGTGTTTAATTGTTAACTATATTTAATTTTGTAGGCTTTAGGTTTGTGATTTATGTAGGAATTAACCCTGCAACTTAAGTGATATGTGCTTCTTTATACAGGCAGCAATCAGTATATTTGGCATCATTGGAGGTCCTTTACTTGGCCTGTTCACGTTGGGTATCCTCTGTCCACTTGCTAACTCCAAAGTAAGCCTGTCCAACTCTATCTTTTTGTTGGTATTGTTATTCCAGTAAACCATGCTGACGTTGAAAAGGATGCAAGTCCAGCATGTAAATAGATTTCACTCCTGATAAAGATTTGCAGCCCAAGTTTTTCGTCCTTTAAATGTAAACAATGCTGACTGTTGTTTACCGGGTCTGGTATGAGATGTTTGGTTTTTTTTGTTTGTTTTTTACATAGATAGCAGCAGACCCATAAAACGTCTATATACCAATTTTATGTGCTCCACTGAAAAAGACGTTTAAACAATTTCAAAATGTCTTCTAGGGAGTGTTATTAGGCCTTATGTCAGGGCTGGTTGTGTCTCTGTGGCTGGGCATTGGAGCTCAGATATACCCTCCCACTCCTGCAATGACCCGACCTCTTTCACTGACCACTGAAGGTTGTAACTTCACAACTACAGATAGCTTCAACTGGACCTCCACTGTTCAGCCAACACAGCCAACCTCCATCACCACAGCCCCAGTTAACAGAACCGATGGCAAGTAAGTGTGCAACTGGCTGTGATTTCCTGTTGGTTTGATATTATTTGGCTTGTTTATTACCCTCAGTTCAATAAGGGTAATCAGTGAGGTGTTGCATGTTAGGAGTGAGTTAAGTAAAAACACAAAAAGGCTGCATCAATGTAGCAAGACATTACATAAATAAGCGAGAGACTTTTTCTTGAATATTCTTTTCAAAAAACAAGCCTTACATAGCTCATATTTACTAAATGCGTATAAATCAAAATTGTAATTGTACTACCTAAACCTGTATTCTGTATCTAAATCAGAGAGGCCAGTTATACAGAACATTCATAAGGAGCCATTTAAGTATGTTGTAAAGGACATCAACATGTTGGTTTTGATTTAATATGTGTTATTTTAGGTATTTCGTTTTGACACTTCCGGATAAACCGGTGTATTTTATGTTTAAATAGTTTGTAAATGGTTAAAGGAACTAATTGACTGCAAAAAAAATGATAGAGAAAGGTTAAGGAGCGTCACATGGACAAGAGGAAATTCACGGATAAAGGAAAACTACAGTGTTGAAACTTAACAACAAGAGTGATTTATTAGCCCGGTTGAAAGTGGCAACAAGGTAAAGGCTTGTGTGTGTGTGTGTGTGTGTGTGTTGAAATTTGAGTTAATTTTACGTAAAGTAAAGCTAAATGCTACAAGCTAGTTACTGATGTATAGATTAATGGCTTTGTATTTTCTTTTTGTTTTAGTTCTTATGTTGTTGTTGTTGGTCGGATTGTAAGACAAAGTCACAAGGAATTGCTGAAAGGAATAAAATACTTCAGACCACCACCAGTAAAAGCTTCATTAATTTTCAGCTGGCGCTACATATGTTGATGTCACAGTTTTGTCTGTTTGTGCAAGATTTCACTCCTTGTGCACTATTTTCTACTATTTTCTCTCACCTCCAGGCCGCCGCTGACAGATAACTTGTACTCATTGTCCTACCTTTACTTCAGTCCTATTGGAACCATAATAACCATCAGTGTGGGATTATTAGTCAGCCTGTTCACAGGTAAATTACATAATTGAAATTTGGCTGGTAAAAATGTATCTTAGTTATGTAAATAAAATCTGACTGTTGTTGATGTGCTCTTTTGTGTTCTTCATGAATATTTCAGGGGGCAGGAAGGTGAAGGTGGAATCAAGGCTTACATTAACAAAAGAAGACACAACTATTTATCATCTTGTCAAGTTTTTCAAAGACACAGTAAGTGCTGCAGCAGTGAAACGACATCAAATGCTACAGACTTGTAATAATTGTTGATATTCTACTGTTCGTTCTTCCCTTTAAGGTCATGAGGCGGACAGGACAGCTTGACTTGACAAGGGACAGAGAGAGGTTTGGTGGCACTAATCCTGGTTTCTGTGACGTTGAACTGGACTTAACAAAAAGGAACATTATAACATGAAAGACAAGAAAGCGTGAAATATACATTTTGGATTTTTCAGACCAAGGTGCACGTAGCCAATACAAAAACTTTGCAGACCACCTGCCTTCCCTACATCCGTGAAAACAACTGCCATACTTAGTACACATAGTATATTACAAATTACAGCATAGCTACTCACGTGTCATACTATCTGTTGCCATCTTAATGGGAAGAATTGTGCTGCTTTTTCTGAGACATGGATGAAGCGATGTCTGGCTCCAAACTGGTGAATTCTAGTCTCACAAAACCCACTGTGCTGATGTTTTTTTTAAATATACGTAACACCAAAATACTTATTTTACTTTACGCATGGACACGTTTTTCCAAGTCCTGCCGAGACATAAGTCATTTTATCCTGGATATATTCTTAACGTGATAGTGGGCTGACTTTGTAATTGTCTTAGTGTGGCTGCTGAAATTCAGGTTTGAGTCCATGATCACACTGAGGTTTCTGGCTTGGTTTGTAGTTTTCAACATTATCGATCGAAGTTGAGCAGAAGACTGTTAGTTGTTCTTCCTTGGCGCCAAAAACAATCATTTCAGTGTTATCTTTGTTTAACTGTAGAAAACTCTGACACATCCAATCATTGATTTGTTCAATGCATCCATTCAGCGTTTTAACTTAAAAGTGAAACTTTCGCTAAAAAGCAACCCAGGCTTTATTTGCGATTAAATATGAGTCAGCCAGACAACCTTCGTATAAAAGCATCATTACGACGAAAGAGGCATTTTTAAGATTTACTGTAGTTTTCGTTTTTGGGAAACGCCTCCTTCGCCTCGCATTCTGCTTCACTTTTAGCCACATAATGACAGATATCTGAGCTTTGTGTGTGACATCGGTGGTCTCATCTACTTCTACAGCAACAAATGGGGCTGCACTGGTCTCCTTTTTAATGTCATTTGTAATGACATCGCCTACCGCTTCGATTAAATCATTCTGTATTCTGTTTGACAAGCCAGAAAATACAGTGGATGTCTCCAAATGTCTAGCTAGCCTGTCACCTTTCTCAGCAAAAGTATACAGCAGCTCAACATAGTTGCCACGATTAAAAGTGTTTAAAACATTTGATTGGTGACATGCAGAGAGACAGTGACACGCTCTCATTGCATGACAGAGCACAGTTTGCAAGTTTCTTCCCCGTATTTGAACGGAAATGCGAAAATTCCACGATTTTTAATAAAAAACCATCCAAATTGTTCAAGTTTAATGGAAAATTAGTTTATAGTTCAAACCATTTGATAAATATAACCATTTAATTTATTTGTTTATACATATTTTATTTTTTCCAGGATGGCACCAAACAACAGTAATGTGGTAACTGGTAGTGTCTTTGGGAACTTGCATAAGGAAAAAAAATATTGCAGTTATATGTAGAAAAGCCTGACTATGTTAGTTCCTTCTGTAGATATTTTCAGTAATTAGGGGCTGTGTATTTTGGCCTAATACAGTTAAAACACAGGCCATATTGATTTTGGTTTTTAAACGTGTACAGTATGTACACAGCTTAGAAGGAGCAAGCCCAAGGAGGGATTTTTAGATTCTACAGGCTAATTATTTACTTTAGTTGTTAGTTGCCGTCTTTTTACTTTTGGCTTAAACCAAATTAAAATTTTTAGCGAAAATGTTTAATTATACAATAACATAAAATAACACCCTCAAATACACTGTATATTACTTTGAAAATGTAACATTTAAGGAAAATTTAAGGCAATTAATGGTTGTTACTGTAATATTTCTGTACTATTGTTCCCTTTACTGGCTTTATTATCCTGCATTGCAACAAACTTCCATCAGCCTGGACGTGGCTGCAGCTGAAAGAATCCCTATGCTTTATTATTACTCATCGCTTGATTACTTTGCTTTTGAAAATTTCATAAAGAACTTTACAAATTAAAAAAAAAAATCTCTGCTTTGTAGGCGTGAAGTTTCTCAAAAATCACTTGCCTATTTTGCAGGCATTTGAAATCTGATTTATAAAAAGAAACATAAACATTAATCAGCTGTCACTACGCACCTCTCCCTGCTGATTTTGAGTAATCATCATGAATACTCTGATTTTATAAATGTAAATAAATAATGCTCAGTTTGAGATGACAGTTTTAGTTTAGTTTTTAACTGCTAGGTTCCAGGTGTTATCCAGCTTCCGCTCTCCCTGATTGGCTGGAACAGCAACCTGTCAGTGTTGAGGGACCACTGATTTACAAAAAAAGCACTTTTCTCTGGGAAAGTATTGTACTGTAATCATATTGTGTATAGTATGGTGCCAGTAAAACGGAACAAGATATGTTTAAGTTGTTTCATTATTGTGTAAATAGAAGCTGGCTGTTCTACCGTAAGAAATAATAAAAGTGACAGGAAAACAACAGATTAAGAGGTAGACATGACTCTGTGAGTTGAGGGTCAAAAGTTGCCTTTTTTATTCTTGATTGGTCAGATTGGTTAAAAAGTGATGAATTACATTTAATCCCATGTATAATGTTTATGTGCAGTGGCTATTATCCCCATCACAACAAGCACAAACTACGGGTCAAAAATAATCATTAATCATTCAGGAAATTAAGTCCTGTCACCTACGCTTCAAGACTAGCAGTGGAATGGTGTCCTCTGATTAGAGTGTTTCACCTGATGAAATGTCATAATGATCAGTGGTTTTGAGTCTTTACGACTTCACGCAACATGCCTGTCTAAATGGAATATGAATAAATGGATTCATTGCATATGGTCACATGTTTTCAGTGGAATCGTCATTTATGGCCCAGCTCTAGCTTTCAGCCAAAGTAAGTTGCTTTTTTGTTCATGACAGGAGCTAAAAAGGCAGAAAAGGAGTGCATTTTGTCTGGCCAGTATGAGACATCATTAGGTAAAAATTTTAGGGTGAGATTAGATTAGATTGTATCAGTACCACTTGTAGGACAATGCGACCTTTGTGATAAATACGATATCATCAGCATATCGTGGTAACAGATGCTGTCCCCTTCAGCTCCATCTGATTCATACATGATGCCTCTTAAAGCTGTTTGATAACCTGCTCCCTCTCTCTTTCTCTTTCCAGTTATTGATCTGGATCTGTGGGGTGGAATTATTTCAACAGGCATTGTGTGTACTCTTTACTGCACATTGGTAACTACAGACATAAGACGGCCTATATAAGTTTTACTACGTACAGTAAGGTACAAAATCAAATGTCGACAGGCTTATCAATCTCTCCTTTGACCCGCTGGTTAAAGTGAAACTCTCGCCAAAAAGCAACCAAGGCTTTATTTGCAATTGAATATGAGTCAAACCTTTGTGTAAAAGCATAATTACGACGAAAGGCCCCTTAGAGATTTACCGTAGTTTTTGTTTTTGGGCAAGCTCATTTTCAATGGAGTGCAGGGGCACTTTTACGCATCAAAATCACTCAGGGATCGACACTTTTTGTCTGCCATGACGGCAGCGCGCCGGAGATCCAGCTCCTACGTGAGTTGTCCAAAAACCTTCTTTTTAGTAAACTCTGCGAACACAAACTATGTTCTCAATGCTCGTGTTCATGTGTAGAGACCCTGGTGATACTACGAGCAAAGTTTCATGTTGTGTCGAGCCTTCTTAGTGTTTTAAAAATAGAGATTTTGATGCTAGCGTAAAAGTGCCCCTGCACCCCATTGAAAATTAGCTTGCCCGAAAACGAAACTACAGTAAATCTTAAAAGTGCCTCTTTCATCATAATTATGCATTTACTTAGTTTGGTTGCTTTTTGGCGAGAGTTTCACTTTAACTGAATTTTATGATGACAATGCACAGAAACAGAAAACACATTAAAATAGACACTGGCCTCACACCTCCATATTCTCAGCTGGAAGCCTAAACATCTCTCTCAGCCAGAGAGCACTCCTGATTGGTTGACGTGCTTGACGTTTGCTTGAGATACCTGGATTTGAATTGAGATATTATTGCAACATCTGTTCGTGGTCTGCATTGGTACAGGGTGGACTGAAGGCAGTAGTCTGGACTGATGTGTTCCAGGTAAGCCTCCAGTTAGAAAAACTACACAAAGAGATGCTGGTGTGGCTTGTGCCACTTTCAATGAATATACTGTACACCAGTGTTTCATACATAGCACCGTAACCACCCACAACACAAAAAAGGAAATACTTTAAATATTACTAAAATTTCATCCAACTCATGACTATATTTCTGAATAATACAGAATGAATTAAACATAATCCATGTAAAATAGTTAAATGCACCAACCTCGTATAACCAGATCCAGAATCTGGTCCCAAACTAAAAGCCTTGTATTTTATCTTCTAGCTTGGAATAATGCTTGCAGGTTACCTGGCTGTCATCATCCAGGCTGTGATCTTACAAGGAGGAGTTCCCACCATTATTTCAGATGCACAACAAGGAGGGAGACTCAACTTTCTGGAGTGAGTGTGTTAAAGGATCAAAATGATATTGTTGCTGGAGCATCCCAGTACCAGAGAGAGGGAATTACCTGTTTCATTCAAAACTTGCATCTCAACTTTGAATAATAGATGTTATTTTTTTGTACTGGCATGACAATGATTTTCTGACCATAAAAACAGGACTTTAATTTCAGTGTTGTTTTACTGAATAGGAAAACGGTCTTTTATTTTGTTACACCAGCTTTGACATAAACCCTCTGAGGCGACACACGTTTTGGACCATCGTCATCGGAGCAACATTTAACTGGATTGCTGTCAGTGGGACTAACCAAACCATGGTTCAGAGATTCATCTGCTGCAAGAGCATCACTCATGCCAGAGTGTGAGTCACATTTTGCTCATTTTGTTTGGCATTTCATGGAATCTGCCTTTGAAATTCAACATTTCAAGAGGAATTAGTCGGAGTGAGTGCAGTATGTTTCTTTGATAATGAGCTCAGCACAAATTTGGATTTTTATTTGTGGCTGTTGCCAAATTTGGAAATTTCAAAATCTGCTGGTAGCGGCTTCTCAGAGTAAATGTAGAGTCCCTCTAGTAGTGACTTGATGTTTGTCTGGTTCTAATTTTGGTCTTTTGTTTGCCTCTTGAAAATGTCAGATAGTGGATTTTTTTTTCTCTTTAGATCAGTGATTAAATGTAGCGCAGGTGTAAAGGAACATTTAAATAGATAATGATTAACTTTATTTGGTCAGACGAAGTGACAGATTTACTCTCATCTCTGACTGTCAGGATTAATCAGTATTTACATCAAACAGAATTCATACGGCATTAAAGTCATCTTAGGGCATATCAACCCATCAGGGAACATTGATAGCCTATTTACACATGACAGTTAATGTGAATAATTTAGAACATCAACCTCACAGTGATCACAGGAAAAGTATTTATTTTTCATTTTCATATCAATTTATTCCTCGCATCACCAGCAACATATAGACCCACGGACCCTATCAGATGTTTTAAGCGTCCATCATCATATTCACTGCATCAAACGTTGACACAGACGCTGAGAGTGTTGTATGATTTAATCATTTTCTCAGGCTGTAATTGTGTGTGTCCATGTATTTTGCATTTGGTTGTATTGAGTTTGTCTGTTTCTTTCTTGGTCCAGAGCTCTGTACATCAACATGTTAGGTCTGTGCACCTTCCTGGCGGGTTCAGTGTTTTCAGGGTTGTGCCTTTATTCGGTCTATAAGGACTGTGACCCGTGGACAGCTGGACTCATCTCTGCTCCTGATCAGGTATGACCGAGGGATGCGCGGCATAACTGAGTTATGGTTGTCAAGAGTTTAAACACAACACACACACACTGTGTACTTGTGTACAAGTAGACATCAATGAATGTGCTTTGGGTGTAACCATTTCTTGGATGTTTTCTTATCATGTATGTTAATCCCTGAGATCCCTTCTCTACAGCTGATGCCCTATTTGGTGATGGACATCATGACAGGCTATCCTGGCCTTCCCGGACTGTTTTTTGCAGCAGTATGTAGCGGCTCGCTAAGGTTTGTATGTTGTAGTTACTAGAATGTTTACGCACAGCCCTCTTCAGGTAACTGATTTGATGAGAACCCAATATCAACTTATCATATCCAGCACTCCGAAGTGACACTGGCTGTTAAAAAAACGTGATTGTTCTGCTAGTTTTTGTGATTTTGTTGTCATTTCACCCCCAGCACAGTGTCTTCAAGCATCAACGCACTGGCTGCAGTAACACTAGAGGACCTGATCAAACCGTACACGAACATGTCTGAGAAATACCTCTTCTGGACGTCCAAAGGACTGAGTAAGTGGACGCCGTTGTCTGCAGATTAACCTGTACATCAGCGCAATGATTTACCTGACGAGCACCACTCTGTGACCGAGGCTGTAACTGTTAACTAAACTGTCCGGAATTAGAATGTTACTCTGACATGACTTGATTGCAGGTTTCTTCTATGGCGTTTTATGCATTAGCATGGCTGGACTGGCCTCAGTCTTGGGAGGGATGATGCAGGTATAGTAGATCTTTTAATACACAAGCGTGATCACTGCTGGATGGATAAGTCTAAGTGAGAACCATCTGTGTTTTGTTAGTTTTGAAAAAAACCTTACAGCATAACTCAACAACCAACCAACTGCTTCAAAAGACTGCTAAAACTGAGGCAAAACCGTAGATGTGTGTCTCCTTAAACAGGCAGGGGCCATCATTGCGAGTGTCTTTGGAGGTCCTTTAATTGGCGTTGTCTCACTGGGTATCTTCTGTCCGTTTGCTAATTCCAAAGTAAGTATGTCCTCTTCAAACAATAGCTTTTGCTTCTTCCAGTTTATTTAACCCATGATAAAATTAAACAAAGACGGGATTTGAGAAAATCGGAAATCAAACGCTTTTGTCTTTCTTCACACCTGCCGTTTGCTGCTTAATTTTTTTTATTTTGAAACTGAATGACGGTATTAAAATAAATATAACCACGGATGGCGACAGACGGGGTCCAAGCACAACGTATGTTTTCAGAGAGCAAGGGAGCTGCAAGCATGTGATGACCTGATCACTGTAAGATTATAATTGTAGCTAAAAATATTAGTATTAATATGACATTAATGGTTATCACGTAGACCACTGACTTGACCAAACACTGAGCCATGAGCATGTGTTAGAACATATTCAGCCAAGAGAACTGCGGCCACAGACACTGTCTTCACCTCTGACACAATTGGCTCACTCCTCATAATTGTCTACCTTCAAAGCAGAGCAGCAGACAGTGAAATGAGACAAAATATCTTGCACAAATTCAGCATGGGTTTGCTTGTCCCCTTTCTTCCAATTCCTAAATACCTGCCTGTATGCCTCAGCCACTAGGTCATATGCTTTTAGAACGGCTCCTTTAAATTTAGCTTAATCACCACTTTCATCAGAACTAAGGGTAGAAAAAAAAATCTGGGCTTTGCTTGTGAAAACACACTGCATGAAGTTTTCTGACTATCTGGCAATCCTCTGACCTCTGCCACACTGACCAATGCAAAACACGTGTCCGAGTCTTTTTCATCAAATCTAGGCATTAGGGGCAAACTTCCGGCAATATCAAACCCACTCCAGGAGGCTCTGGACCAGCTCACCGTTTACCACTTATTACCCATTTTTTACTTCCATCAAAGATGGTGGTTGGTAAAAAATGGTAAATCCTCCTTGTGCCCTGTTTTCCTTGGATCGAACTGTGAATCTGGAGGCAAGCTGCCCCAGCCAATACTTGGGGGTGCTCCCGAGACAATGTTGCTAGTCGCATGGACAACACACAAAAATAACAAACTGAAAGAAAGAAAAGAAAGGCTAACTTAACATAATCACAACCAAAACGATACCAAACTGGCATGCCCAAAATGGCACCAGCCTTCCAGGAGGGAGAGAGAGCCCGCTTGGACTCACCAGGCTTATAAACGCTCTTAACAGGCGATGCCAATCCCTCAACAAGCTGAAAAGAGGAGCACAGGCAGGAAAGAGACAGCACAGACACTGGCCTAAGGCTGTCACACTAGCTGTCACTCAAAGCGACCACGCCCTTAATTAAACAGAATTGTTAAACTTATATATTATTCAAACTAATGAGTTGCTTAAAAATTCACCCCCAAAGAGTTTGAACTATTTCTGATGTAGAGCTGGGTGTTTTAACACAGGGTCACATAGGGTCACCTCCCTTTTGCAGCCAGCATCAAGTGGCCATTCAAGGAAGTGCAGTTTTTAATGTCTCTACTTTCACAGAGGTTGCCCTTTGCCAAATTTGTTGTTATAACGCCACCATCTGGCCAACTGGTATATTTTTTTCCCTTCGGAGTAGCAGGTGAGTTTGGCAAGTACTCCATCACTTTTTTTTAAGTTCATCAGTTTAATATAAATATTGTCTTTTTTTCTTTCTTTTTTTTTGACAGTGAGTAGTGTCACGAGATTTCATCTGCTGTTTTTCTAAAGGGAGGTTTTTCCAGCCTTGTGTCAGGGTTGCTTGCGTCCGGCGGTGTGAGCGTTGCATCCATGATATACCCTCCCCCTCCTGCAATGACCCGACCTCTGTCACTGACCACTGACGGTTGTAACTTCACCACTACAGACAGCCTCAACTGGACCTCTACTGCTCCTCCAACACAGCCGACGTTCATCACAGCCGCCACGGCCACACTCCAGTAAGTGTGTAGCTGAAGAGCCATTACATTCAAGTCCTTGCCAAACGAGTTCACACTGTAGCATCAGAAATTGATATTTCTCTATTAATTATTTATTTTTTACCTTTGTTTAATTCCGCTATTTATTTACGTTGCCGTATAACTTTCTATTCTAAATATGTATTCATCTTTAAATGTATTCCTTTACATACACATCTATTATTTGTATTTTCTGAAATGGATCAGCCATAGTAATTAATACAATGGTAAATAAATACTGAATCAATACTGATTCAATCTTCCATTCTGGTCTTTAGAGGCTGACCGACTTACCAGTCAACATGATCACCCCTCGAGAGCTCAAATTAAACAGAGTATAATTGAACTGGACATGAATGTGCGCTCCTGTTGATACACTACAGTGACTGAACATGTACTGTTTGTTGTCACCACCAGACCTCTGCAGGCAGAATACTGGCACGCTCCTTCTTACCTTTACATCGGCATCATTGGAGATGTAACATCTGTCATTGTGGGACTGATAGTCAGCCTGTTAACAGGTACAGAAATAGATTCTGTTGGCACTGGTTCAACATACACCAGATCTCATTGTCCTGCTGGTTTGTACATTTCAGGAGGCTTGAGGACCAGGGTGGAATCAAGGCTTACATTACTGAAAGAAGACACAACTTTGTATCCCGTATTAACTTTTATCAATGGCAGAGTAAGTGCTGCAGCTTAGTTCAGTTGAATCAACTTATTCCTCAGGGCCAGTGCAAATCAGTAAACATCCCTACAAATATGTTAGCTAAGAAGTTTTTGTGTGAAACACACAAACTAAAGTCAGCAACAACAAAAACAATACATTTACACATGTTTAAAGTGATAACGCAGATTGGCTTATAGCTGACACTTGTGACTCCTCTTTAACCTGATATTTAGTTGAGACTTACAAAAGCTACTCAGAGGGGGAGGAGCCATTCCTTGAATATTTTTTATAGGAAGAGACATATGTTTGCATGCAGGTTTTCCCAGCTCAGAGGGTTATATTTTTCAGTATATGACAGGAGAGAAACAATGTCACTGACTACAGACTGATATCAGCTGCCGACTTTTCCTTTCTACTTTTCCCTCTTCAGGTCATGAGAAGAGCAGGAAAGCCTGACCTGACGGGATATAGCGAGGAGAAAGCTGGCAACACAAATCCTGCTTTCTGTGACACTGATACAGACTTATAAATGTTTTATAGATGTTTGTCAGAAAATGTCTGGGTTCAATAATATAAAGTAGAAATAAATATAAAGGAGGACAAATGTTCATCCTTTAGTGTTCTACAAGAAAAGTCATTAAAGATTAAAATCAAAGAAAACTGCTTTCTGTAATTAATTACAAACCAGGATATCACTCCTTTAAAAATGTTTATCTGTATTTGTTCCCTATGATAGTGTGATCATTAATACATTTGAACATGTAATTACCAATAGAAACTAAAATATTAATTAGGAAATACAGCACTGACATTTCATTTCATTTGATATATTACTAATTCACTTCAGTTTCATCTACCTAATATTTACTCTACTCAATATTAGACGAGTAAGTTCTTTATCTACGTAGTTCTTTACATCTTTTCTTGTCACCACTCTATATTTCACTATTTTCTGCTGGCAGATAACTGGTGCTCTCTCTTCTACCGTTACTTCAGTCCCACTGGAACCATAATAACTATCAGTGTGATATAATTAGTCAGCTTTTTTCATAGGCACATTAAATATACACTGCGTGTTAATAACGTTGGTCTTAAAAAATGTGCTTTGGTTTGAGAATTAGATCCTTTTTCTGTTTTTACACGGAGGCTGGAAGCAAAACGTGTGATCGCGGCTTGAAGACACAACTCTGTCATCTTCTAGTCTAGTTTTTCAAAGACACAGTAGGTGCTGCTGCAGTGAGGCAACATCAAATGCTACAATATAGCTTTTTTCCAGCTGAGGCTTTTATCTGAGGTCAAGTCCTTCTCACCATTTAGTGATTTTAGAAGGGTTGTACGTGCTTTTATCACCACCAGTCTTGACTAATTTAATGCCCTTTATGCTGGTGCTAGCCAGGCCTTCATCTCACGTCTGCAGTTGGTCCAAAATGCGGCAGCTCGTCTATTATCAGGGAGGCGAAAGCGGGACAGCATCCATGTTTTAAAATGTGTGGCTTCATTGCAGCAGCACTAGTAGACAATACAGCAATGGTCCAATGGTTTTATATAGTTTATTACAGGAGTCTGGGCAGACGTGGGTTTAAACCACAAGTTGGCTGTTGCAGAGGCCTTTACCTGCGATGTGGTCATTCTTTACTTTTCTTTTCACGCGTCAGTTCTTGACACAAACATATTTACAGATTTGAACAGTGTAATCTCATACAAGCAATGGCAGTAAAAATGTCCAAATGTTGAGCAACACTGCTGTGATTTTATCATTCAGTTTATGACACAAAACATCAGTTTTAAAACACTGCTTCTCATCGAATAGTGCAATGACACATAGTCCCGTACATTCACACATCAAGACATGTGACCATGTATTTACAAATATATACACTGAAATACATTGTACAACACGATTCAGTCAATCTGATACCTAAGGCTACGCCAGTTTATTGCAGGCCTGCGTGTGTGTTACCTGTGAACCCTGACACGATGATCAGAACACTCCTTTCAAAACGGACATTAAAGTAATTCATCCTGATTGAGGACGTGATGATTTCTACTCCCGGAGAGCAACCTATGATATTAAAAGAGATGTTCTGATGTTTCTGCCTACAGCGAGTATTGCCTGATTTTTTTTTTAAACACCTGCACACTACTAACCCTGAGGGATGTAGAAATCTGTTGATTGCATGCAGGTGTACAGGATGCTGCTGGCAGGTAGCACGTCCAGTCTGTGTTTAGGCAGTATAGGAGCCCTTCTCCATCACGATATCAGGACAAACCCAGATAGTAACGTAGAAACAGTAGATAGGATTTAAAACGGTGGCTTTTAAGGTACAACTTGTGTATATATAAAAAAAGTAAATTCTGTTTACAGCTTCATTATCGCCACTTTCTGGCACTTCTATCAGACTGATTTTCCCTTTCTGTTGTGAGGCAAGCTTTTGTTTATTTCTGCATTAAGGACAACTGTTGTGTTTTCCCTTCAGAATAATGTGCTGAGGCTGCATCTCAACTCTAAAACTGTTGCACACTGTTAATAACACACTCCCTGTATTTCATTTCAGAAGTGCATCCTGATGCTGTACACCGAGTCATTTCTCTGGATCATAATACCTCTTCTTCATAGCTCGATATTTCCTGAGGAAATAGAGAGCCTCGAGCTCCTTGATGACGAAGTCTCCGCGGGCCACCAGCTTCTTGATCTGTTCTGGGTCTGTCACGTCTTTGTTCTTCATGAACGCTGACTTGAGACGCCCTCTGAAATAGGACGCTCCCTTCGGGTACTCACGGCCGAGATACAGCATCTTGTGGAGGACGAGACACACATTAAAGCCATTTGTTTTTACATCAGTGTGTGTGTGTGTGTGTGTGTGGTCGATCGGTTCGCTTACAGTTTTGTACAGCCTGATGACCTCCCCCTTTAGAGGGTTGGCCATGTCAGAAACGAGGGGGTACTTTGACCACTTCTGAAACGAGAAGATGAACGAAATCGCTCGTTAACGGGGATCAACAACACGATAACAACACAAACACCACGAGACGTGTGTGAGAGACGAAAAGAGTTAGAAGAGAAAGAAGAGTTGGTAGCCACATGTAATCAATCCCACTGAGCACTGGAACTAGCAAGCTACAACTGAACAGCTAGCATGTTTGTTAGCATTGATCATTGACAGACTGTATTTAAAACCACGTTAAGCGACAGAGTCATATTTACCCGCGGCGTAGCGTTGAGTGGATTTATCGAAGCGCTGCGACAATGAAGAAATGTCTCCTTTGCTTTGTCCTTCCTCTGCCTAACAGTGCACAGCCCAGCTGTACACACAGCCGTACGTCGTTCCGTTGTGTCGTGAATAAAAACAGATAACCGCGCATGCGTGAAAGTTTCCATGGTAACCTGACGCTTAGAGCTTTTCCGTTTTATCATGGTGAGTTTTTACTACTTCTTTTGAACTAACTGCCCCCTTTTTTTAGCATGAAATGATGTCATAGTGAAATAGTGTGAAGTACGCTATACTAAAAGTCATTTGTTAAAAACATTGAAAGTCTAGTTAATGACGTTTGTACGAACTTACAAGACAGTAAATGCAGCAGCCCAGTGCAGTCAACTGAACTGCGTAGCTTTCACGTTAGCAAGAAAAGTCCCTACTTTTGATGCCCTTTCTTTTCTTAATTTTCTAACTTGTGTCTAACCTCTTGACTTGAATGCTTCAAAGCCTTATTGTCTTAACCTTATTTCTGCTTTCTCCTGCGAGTGATAGCCTCCCAAGACAGGAAAGGTATGAGCCAAAGTCAGTGAGAACATTTGTAAAGTTTATCTGTGGTCATACTCATGTAGTTGAAGATGTATGCAGAGTACACCATCCTATCACTACAGTCATTGTCCCCTTGTATGGTTGGCTAACAATAATTCAGACCATTAGTGTCCCAGTGTGGACCCACACTTCTCCCTAAGTGAAGAAGTAGTTAGTAAACTACACGCTGATTTATAATGTTTTGCTGGTTTCAAGTCATCCAAAAAGCAACCGAAGCTGAACAAGGCCCAGAAGGCCAAGCTGCAGCAGGAGGAGGAGGAGAGGAGGCTGCGAGAGGAAGGTAATCCATAATACATCTGTCTCTGCTCTTATCAACCGGGGCCAAATGACATGCATGCTGGAAGCGTTAACGTGAGGCATGAAACTCTGCAGGAAAGTGACAGTTTCGAGCCTCTGAAAACGACAGGGTAAGCAGTTGTTTGTGCTTTTTTTTTT
>CAEMYA010000112.1:205480-244321 GCA_903131615.1 Diplodus sargus
TTTTTTTTTTCCCACAGAGGAAGCACGACTGCAAGCAGAAAAAGATGAGCAGGTAAAACTGGAAAGAGAGGCGAAGGAAAAGGTGCTGGAAGAGCTTGAGTTAAAGGTGAGACGTCCCCGTGGGATGTGATCAGTGTTCAAGTCGTACTTGAGTAAAAGAAAAGACATCTTGTTTAAGTATTACTTTGGTGAAAAGTGAGTGTCGCCCAGAAGAACAGGGCTTGCAAAGAGAATCTGATATTGAATACAATAATATTTGATCTGATATTAAAAGATATTTTCTGGCAATAAATATAGTATATAAAAAAAAAAGTAACAAAAATGAAAATTACTCAGGGAAAGTAAGTACAAATGCCTCAAAATTCTACTTGAGTGCAGTACCAGAGTAAATGTACTTAGTTACATCCCTTCGCTGAATATAATACCATGTACAGACTGAAGACCAGAGCAGCAAACACTGAAATAGACAGCTTTTTGTTGTCTTTTGTATGGACATACTGCTCTGCAGGTTTTTATGGTTATCTTCTGCTGACAGGACCAAGAGCGCAGAGAAGATGAGCTGAACGAGCTCCGCCACCTGCTGGAGAAGAACCATACTGCAGTGATCAAGTGGAAGACTGAGGCCGGAGAGAGAGAGAAGGTGTGTGTCTTGCTTTTTGTCTGTGTGAGATATTTAGTGAGGGGGAGAAGCTGCAGGATGTTCTGACACGTGTGTTGTTGCCAATCGTCATGTTTTCCACAAGCAAACAAGGCAATGCAGCGCAAAAACAGACTCCAGCATGAAAAACAAGACTACGAATCGGATACACAAACAACAAAATGTTATCCGTCTGTCCTTCTCCAGACTCAGTTGCAACAAATAATATACTCAGCACAGAAAAAGTCACACTCAGCACCTCTAACAGATCTTCCCCGGCTAATATTAATACACAGCATGTTTTTTTGTGTCCAGTGGGAGAAATACATGCGTTGTGATGGTACTCCAGACCCAGCGGTACAGCAGGACATTAACACGTATATGAGCTTATGGCGAGATGACCCAGAGGTCGACATCACGGCCGTGCTCAAGCAATGTAACCTCGCTCTGCAGGTGAGTATTTCATGTGGAGATGTGGATGTGTGGACAGTTGAGTCAGTGAAGGGTCAAGATAAAGTTAGAATGACAAGTTCACAAATGTATCAGATATAGAGACCAAATATTCCTCCTGAGGGAAAAATTGCCCTTATTAATTTAACATTTAACAACTCATTAGCTAAATAAAAAGCCTAAAATTCAAAAAAATATTATTGTAAAAAAAATAATATTTTTTGAATTTTAGGCTTTTTATTTAGCTAATGAGGTAAATTAAAGGGTAAGTTCACTCAAAAATAAGAATTCAGTTACTAGTACATACCACTCTCCAGTGCTGTACTGCTCTGATAATACACGTTTCTTTTTTAGACACAAAGCCTGTAAAAGTAATTTAGTGAGTCTTTGTCAAAGTAAATGTCGTCCTCCGTAGCTGGTCGAGGAGCTGGAGGCTCTGCTAAGAGACGCTACACATCCACAAGAGAGCCACAAGTATCAGGAGGCTCTTATGAATTTGCAGGAGCTAATCCACTCGAAACATCTCCTCACCACCGAGGAGCTCCTCAAGGTACGAGAATGATAGTTCTTCTTGTGTTTACACACTATAAAGCACTTTGTAACTATATGAATGATTTTCAGTATCATAAAAATGATGCATTTTGCAAGGTCCAAGACACTTAGTGTGATGGTTTTTCTTTTTTTTTCTAACCATGCCTGTTTTTGTTTTTTTTGTGTGGTGTGTCTCCCCGGTCATAGAGGGCCAGTGCCGACATCGACACGGAGACAGGCAACATGCAGACCGTGGTCAAAGATGATAACCTCACTCTGTGTCTCTGGGCCAACCTCAAGAAGAACCCGAGGTCTGTGGAAGAAAGGGCTACAAATACATTATACGGGAGAGGATATCTGATATTTATTCCTTACTTTTGAAAAGTAATAACAGAGTATAAAAACTCGATTATACATTCCGTTGAGGGCATCTGTAATTTTTGTGGCCTTAAATGTTAAACGAATGTGCCAAGTGGCACCTCTCACTGGAACATTCTGTCTCTGGCCCATTCAGGTTTAAAGGGTTAAACTTTGAAGAGGCCGGTCTGGGCTTCGAGCTTCCCAAACAGCTGGCCGTGAGTAATATCGCTGTACGGATCCTCCACACACGTTACGACCACCTGTCCCTGCTGGCCAGGATGGCTCGCCTGAGAATACATACCCCCAGCCACAGGTACTTATCTGATAGTGCTCTTACACAGAAAATACTACAAAGAACATCACAATGTCTCTCTTCATCTGTTTGCTCCCAGGTCTCTAACGGGCGTCGAGGAGGTTCCAGCGGACGTAGATATACCCGAGCAGGAGGAGACTAAAGGAGAGGAGACTAAAGGAGAGGAGACTAAAGGAGAGGAGGAGGTGAAGGAGGGCGACGAGACTCAGCAGCAAAGAGTGGACGAGGAGGTGCAGTCAATCCAAGGGTCTGAAGAGCGGAAGGTAGGATGAAACAAACTCTCGCTGATCTAGAATGTAATGTGATGTTTTCATTCTTATTTTGGACGTTTCTCACAGAGTGCGGCCAGTCTACGGTCGGACGGACGAGAGAGCCAGGTACAGACCCAGATGGAGGCACTCGGTGGTAAGATGCCCAACGTGAATCTCCAAAGACGAAAAGACAGCACAATATAAGTCAGATGTCACTCAAAATGATTGACAGGTCTTTTGATACACGGCCTAATAGCATGCAACAACTAACCTGGAGATATTTGTTCCCAATCGTAGATTTAAATCTGTCTTATAATTGTTGTAAAAATGAAGTTAATTCAGCTGAGAAATACAAATAAATCTTTCTCTCTGTCTTCTTTTTTTAATCTCCCTAGCTGAGGGTGACTTAACTTCTCCTACAGCGCAGCTGACGGCAATGTACAACAGTGTCCAGGCGGTGGATTTAATGCAGTACACACCTCTGGGTGGGGTCCTCTACTATGACGTGTTCCACCTCCCACCACAAGCCCACCAGGTCCGTGGATGGGAAATTAGACAGGTAAAGAAAAGTGTTTCAGTGCTGCTGCTGCTGCACCAGGTCCAGGACCAAGTCCACCTTACAAGGGGTGGGCAAAAATATCGATACGGCAATATATCGCGATACTTTGCCGCCCAATACAATATCGATTTTTCAACTCCAAATATCGATATATCGCCGAAGAGCGACTCTGCTGTGCGGCAGGTGTATTTCTGTAGTAGAGAGAGTTTCTGAGGTCTTTGCAAAATGGATGGCAAGTTAACAACGCCTGCGCAATTTAAAGTTGACGTTTGGAAGCACTTTGGCTTCAAAGTTAAGAGAGATAGCAAGAACAACAAGCTGGACAAAGAGAATATTACTGCCCGGAAATTTCATGGGAATTAATAAAATGGAGAGGCTGTTTTGAAATAGTTTTGACTCAATATGTCCTCTGATCAATATCATCTGATGTACATATACAGGTACTTGTGTTTTCATCTTTATTTATATCGCAATATCGTGATATCGTGATACGTATTGTATCGTGACCAAAGTATCGTGATACGTATCGTATCTTGAGGTTCTTGCCAATACCAACCCCTACACTTTACTATGTGTCCTCGTGTTAACAGCTGTTGGACGAAGGGCTGCAGGCGTTCCCCTACCCAATGGAGAAGTCTCACTTAGACGACAATGAGGGGCCCAGCTGCCCTCCAGTTGGTGTAACTGTGACGCTGCCCGACTCGGTCGTCTTCTTGGAGGCTCCCCAAGTGGCTTGCTGGCATGCTGCAGGTAGGGTAGGCAACAACACATTACATACTGTTTCTGTCGTGGAAAGGTGTAAAAAAGAAAATGAAAAAAACAAACAAAACTGGAATGTAGAAAGGGGGGAACAGAAAAGTCATGGACACTGAGGTTGGTTGTTCATCTAGGGAAGCAGTGGAAGATGGACGGCATCAATGATGTCTCTTATGAGGAGGCGGAGGCCAAGATCTCCTTCACGATGGACTCCTTCCAGCCTGTTGTGCTGATGCAGGAAACATACGCAAACTTTCCCTTCCAGAGCTGGGAGCTCAGACCGCTGGGCCAAGACTCAGCTCTTTTCACCGTCATCGGGGCACTCATCCAGCTCAGTGTCACAGTCCAGGTAAGAGACCGGAGAGAACTGTAACACAAGGCTTAATCAGGAGACGTAGCCTGACTGTTGTAAGGTGTGTATGTGCTAATTTCACCAACAGGGTAATCAGTGTATGTTGCAGTCGGAGCAAGAGAGAGGCCTTTCTCATCTCAAGGGGAAATGGATGAGCCGCCCCGCCCTGCAGAGAGCCATGCTCAACGCTGGAATCAACATCTTTGTGAACGAGCACACGGACAAATACGTCAGCGCCTGCGGCAAGGTCTGCATCTTTTACGTGTTGGCTTTAAGAAAAGGAAGAACAGGAAGGTTTGGCTTAGTTGTCCAATTATGCGAATGCCAAGTGTTGCAACATAGTGACAGCATGTATCCACAAATCATTGTAAGCATGACAGAAAATTGGAGTTGACACGCTATCCACTTCCTTCCCAGCATTGTTATTTTAACAAGTGCAGTGTTTATGCTGGTAACACCAGCGTCACCACAGTGCTTCCAACTAACACCGCACAACATTGGGAGCATTGGTTTGAATGGCTGCGTCTTAGTTTAATGCTTGATATCGACTCTAAGCAAGATTTTAGTGTGTGCTCAAATCAGGGGGCATGCAAACTACATACAGTCCACTTTTGAGTGTGAGTTTTATACAGGCTAAGCTACTCAAGACAGGAAAATAATAACAGGAACTGTGGGTGCTTGATAAAAAAAACAAAAAAAACCCAAAACATCTCGGAAACCATTTTAAACCATAATTTTTTAAGTGTAAGAATATGGAAAACTTCTCTTCCTTCAGCCGATTATTACAGTGCAGTAGATGAATATCATTCAAAATGAAGCGGCCACAGCATTACTTTAAAAATCTGCCCTGGTTTGTCTCCTCTTCAGGATCCGCTCACAGAACATGCAGCCTACGAACAGATGGCCCTCTTTGCCTCCGCTCTCGCTTTCTCTTGGAGCAAGTGGAATGCTAAATGTGGTCCTGAGCATCTGGTCTTGCAGGTATTCGCATGTACACATACTGTATATATGAAGTTTCATTTAGAATTCGGCTCCTTTTTTTTCCCTCCTAGTGTGGAATATTCTGAGGAGGGTGCACACCATCATGTGTCCTGTTAACACGGAGTGTTCAGCCACAAGCAGATGTTGTGGCATCCTAAACACTTCCTTTCTGTCACAATCAGGGGTGGTCGCTGTAGCATCAAGGCCTGCGCCACAGCTACAAGTTTACTGTTCCAGCTGGGTGCCCCTAAAATAAGCTTTAATTTTAAGATCCTGTAGGTGTAAATGTCAAATAAGATTTGACATTTACACCTACAGGAACTGCAGTGCATAGATATGATCTTTTCAGAATGAGGAAGAGGGAAGTTGTATAGTGTCAGTGTAAATATTGCATTCTCTTCCTCTGTTTTTACTGTTTGGACTTCTTCTTTTTCCTCTGCCAGGTTTGTGAGCATCTCGGCCCTGCCCCTGTGCCTAAGAGCGAGTGGAGTCTCTACCTGCTGGGTGCTCAGAGGAGTCAGAAGCTGGAAATCACAGAGCGAAGTGAGGCCTTCTCTCCTGACCATTATCCCGGCAGTGACTTTCACTCCACCTTCATCCACATGCTCCAGGACAACATGAGCGCTGACGGCCTAGCTAGGACCAGAGAATCCAGTTATCTGTTCATCGACACCGTACAGAGCCTTCTGTGCTCCACCAGACCCCTGATGTATTCATAATCCTTATGAAACTGTTTTTTTCTTCAAATTAAAGCCATTATAAATACCTGAATGTGAAATATGCATTTGGATGTACATACGAACACACGTCTTCTATTGTAGAATTGGCTACTTTATTTGTGCAAAGTCTCACGCATCTTCTTTGGAACATACAAAAGTGTATGAAGTTGAAAACGGTGACAACCACAGCAGAAAAATAAAAAAACCTTTGGTGATAAGACTGTAACAATGTAGAATTATAACTTAACAAAAATAAACAGATATTCACATCTTTCCACTCAGAACTAACAAACTCATAAATAGATTTCAGACATGGAAGATTTATTACCAGTGTTTATAGACTTAAAAACGATAAAATGTCTTCTGCAACCCATGAGGCAAAAGGCTGGTGGCATCCGTGTCCCTCAAGTGGATGAAATGTGTTTAAAAAGCCACATGAAACAACCAGAGCCATCATCTGCGATGTTCGTCCATGGGAACCTGAATAGCGGCCCGCTGCATGACTTGGTGGATCGCTGCCATCATTGTGTTGAAGTTGTGACATGATTGGTTGACACTGTGCCGCTTCTGATGACTGAGCATGCCTGATTTGACAGATTGTATTAGGTCTAAGTTGACAGTTGCTGGCAGCACTGGTAGGACAACTGCATCATGATGTGGTATTGTTGAGCAGCCGATCGAAAACCACCCGTTACCGCTTCTTCTCTTAAAACACAGACACACACATACACACAGACTAATTAATTTAGCAAACGTGAAGTGATGCATAAAATCCTCCATAGGGTTAGCTATCCCCTGAGGCCTGGCCTGTGCTGTCAATGTGAGTCTTGTTTTAGGAATCTTCAGGCACCATTAAACATCCCAACAGCCTCTGCTCAGGACTGGTACACTGCATTTCCTTCATCACCACAGTGCACAGATCATTTCTGCAGAGAGCTGATGGGCAGTAACACCATCCTCCCTGGATCTCAGGGGCTAGACGGGTGGCTGTCCGTTGTGTCGCAGCCCTGCGTAGGGCCACAGCAGCTGCTGGATAGTCATCCAGGAGTCCCCGGTCCCGACAGGTGCTGCATCTACCACCGGCTGCATCACCAGACTGGCCAGCAATGCCAACAGACCTGCAGGGAAACAATACATTTTACCAGTATTGGGGCAGTAGAACACAGTCTGAGTTCTATAAATTACCAGAAAATGTTTATATGCTGTAATGTTCCAGATCAAATTATTTTTCTTGTCCCAGTCTCTTTAAGGCCACCGATCCAAAATAAGCCCAGTCAGCTCTGAATGTTATCATTTGAAAGCACAGACTCTGAATACGAGCCATGTGCATTTCCTGCATGGATTAAGAGTTTTAAACATTTTACAGCACCTAAACCTGCTTTATAATCCAAAAAGACAGTAAACCTCACATTTCTACCATAGGGAACTTTTAAACCCGTTCTATGGATAAACAGTGTACCTGCTAGCACCACTACCATGGCCAACCAAAGCCAGAGCCCCCTGCCACCTCTGGCTACTGCCGCTGCTGCAGCCGCCCGGGAAGAGGTCAGGCTGTGGGACAGAGAGTGGGCCATTCCTGGGTCTGTAGATGTAGGGCTGGAGGAAGGGCTCGGACTGGAGGTGTGCAACAAAGAGAGTAAAAATGTTACCACAGGACGGCTATAAATTAAAAAACAGAGAGATGATAAATGAAGACATAAAATATGGTCCAAGGCGAAGCGAGAGATTGAATAAGTTACCAGGAATGAAGCATAGGGAAATCACTAAAAACTTTCAGTAAAAACTGTGAGTCATTTTTGGTAACTAATGCAATGGATGGCAGGCAGTGAATAAGCTGCAGCTTGATGCAATCTGAAGTTGGCTTCATTAAAGCACATTCTGCCACATTTCTCAAACAGTGTCAAAGATGCAAAGCCATTTACATCATCTTCATCAGCATAATGAAAAAGCTGTCAGAAGCACAGTTAATAGCAGCTGGCATGAAGGTGGACTGAGCTTTGACTGGTGAAGCAAAGGCAACAGATAATTTAGGCCTGGAATCTGTCAGCAGTAGGAGTGCTGCTTCAAATCACTTTACAGTCATTATGAGAGTCAGTGCAAGGTTTAAAGTGGCCTTTGATTGGCAGCCCCACATCATAAATACAGGCCTTTTGCATGCATTTATTGTGTTTTTGGACAGGGATAGAATCCAGAAGTTCTGCCCACTCTGGACTCTCCTCCCTGTACACTTACAGCATTACAAACAGCTCATCCTGACTCCTGAGCAATGTGGAGGGAGGAAGAGAGGAAAAGACAGTTCAGAACAACACATGATCCGCCAACACAAAATAGAGAAAATAGTCCAAGGGTAGCAGATTACACATATAATTATGGTGGCTGAACATGTTAGTAAATGACAGAAGACTGAGCACAGTAAAGGTGGATAGGTTATGTTAGACACATTGTTAGCCGCACACTGCAAATCAGAACTTGAGATCCATGCATGAAACACAAATCGGGTAGCCGCAAGAATCACTCGTCATGCCAACATACACTGATCTCAAGTTAACAGTTAAAGGAAATGGTTCACTTCTGGCCCTTACAGTAAAAACGCTCTGATAACATGATTAAAAGCCGCTGAGCCCCCGCAGCAGAAAAGAAGCTAGTCCAGCACACACCCATATAGTGAAAGAGTTTCAGCACCTAGGAGGTTCCATGAACTCACAACTTTTTGAATGGCAGAATATGATGTAGGTGATAATCTACATCTTGCTGCAATTTAATTAAACAGATAAACAAAAGCTTTGACATTTGAAGTTGTCTCAAAAACACACGGGAGCAGGAAAGTTGAGGTCTCCAACACAGTAATATTGTTAAAATGAACCATCAGCTAGTAATTCTTCACATGAGCAGTCAAGCTAAGGGGCGCCACCTACAGAGACAAGCTTGGACAGAGAATTCAAATCCATCTGATGTCAAGATACTGAACATTGATGACTGAGTGATCTCTGAAGTGTAAAAACAACACAGAAGATAAAATAATATCTAAATGGCACTTTGGTACCAGAAAACAGTCTGCAGCTATTGGAACCTCACTTGAGCTAAATGCTAAACTCTTCCACGACGCAGCTAGCCTCTTAGCTTTGCTGACAGAATGTGGTGCTGCGGTAGGCTAGTGGTGGGTACTTGGTTGGACTAACGTCTTGAGGGGCAGAATGAGGGAGGTGAGTTTGCTGCCCAGCTCACTGAGACTGGACCTCCTCCTCTCTACCACCGGCGCCTCCTTCTGTTCATCCTCCGACTGGCAGTCGGTGTTGTCGTAGGCCGTCCTGTTGGCACGCATTGATCAGGCATTCACAAACACACTGTTCAATTGCACATTCAAGTCCAAGCATAGCCACACGACCACAATCACCATGTGCACATGCACACATGCATATTTCATGCATATGAAGCATAACATTCGCTTTCTGTATACAAACAAATATTTGTAGAGATATGTGATAGAAACATGTTAAAATCATTTTCTGCAATGAATGCCCAGCAACGCACAGCAATTAAATGCTCTGATAATAGATAATGAACCCACAAAGCAATTTCACATTCTTTCAGATATCTGGAAGTGCTTCATTTGTATCACCTAAGCTTCAATACGGGCTTAGCTGGAAAAATAGAACAAATTCTCCTCCCGTCATCCAAACATTTGAAAGTTATATGATGCCAACAAAAACAAAAAGTCGATAGTCTTACTTGATGTTTACAGAAACAAACAAACAAAAAAAACATGTGCTGATATGGATTCTGATAAACACTTCCCCATGCGAGGAGGAACCAGATGCATGAAAGATGGCTGCTGGGCGTTTTAATGTCAGCGATCGATTTTATCCAGTCTCAAAGGATAACATGCTGTTTTGAGCTTGTTCCAGCAGTCCAAGCTTTCACCTTGACTACATTATTACTGCTAGTGTCACAATTACAGATATGAGCAGTTAAAAATGGCGTTTATTATTTTTTTTTAAGTTTTGTATTATTTCCCAGAAGAAACTTGCCATTACATACATTTGATCTGACTGGGCACATAACTTTTGAGAGGGTTAAAAAAATGATTACAACCTCTGTTTTCCCTGTAAAGTTTTAAGCATTTTAAGAACATATAATTTCAATTCCAACATTTACTAAAACTGATTTGGAGAGATGTAATCCTGACTAACCCACAGCTGGGCAGACTGTAATCATGTCACACTGGAGAGCATCCATCTTTATGCATCTGGGTCCAGCGTGAAAGGACCTCAGCGACGCAGCCAGCGTGGTATCTTCCTCTTGGCATGTCTTACCCCTTCATCACGAGAGAGGGCTCTTCAGTGTCAACCCAGGCCGCAGAGCTAACAAAGCGTTTAAGTGGGGGGCGCGCCGTGCTCTTCCCTGCCACATTCCTGGAAACCACCGTTATCACATAGGGGCATAACAACAACAACATCCCTCATGTCATGGTACACCAAGTTTCTGGAGCTCGAGGACGAAAGCCACAGCAAACAAATTCCCACGTAGAGAGAATGCTGCTGTGTTTTTAAAAAGGTAGCGTAATGTAAACAGTCCTTTTAATTTAAGCACACTCTCCCCTTCCCATAACAGCCTACATCTGGCTTAACTGCACTTGACATGTTACAACTCATGCAGATTTAACACAGACAAATCTACAAATACCTACCATGGCGATCGTCTGGTCAGTCGCTCCGTTTCAGCCTCTGAGCCGTCCTGTGTTTTGGACTGTGGTGGGAAAATTTAAGATATCCAAGTCACCATCATGTCAACATGAAATGCTCAGTAACAAGAAACATTTTAAACCTGGATCAGCTTGTCTGGATGCAAACCTCTCCAGTGCAATCCTAACAGCACTAAAACCTACATTTTACATATATTTAGGCTCACTGTGGTATAAGCCTACCCAACAATAGTAATGCTTTGTCCTACAATGCATGTAGTTGGCTTTGAAAGCAATCCTACCTTTTACTCATATAGTTTAAAAGGGGATATCTATATATATGAACCGCAACTGTTAAATAGTGCAAAAAGCTCACTGGGTGTCTAAAAATACAAAGTCCATGCTACATGATGTCCTCACCATGTCAAAGTGCATGTTGCCTGCACCAGAGCGGGGGATTGCTGCTATGCTGACCCGCCGGGTTGATGACTTTTTAGAAAAACAAAACAAGGAAAATAAATACATTTCTTCATCAACACACATGAACATTGATAACACATCAAGCCAACGTGAGTCGTGACTGAAGCAGAGAGATGAGATCTTGTATAACCAAGCTGCAGCTGACCTTGTAGTACTGTGATGTTGGCTGCTTCTTGCCACGGAAGTCATCTGAAAAGGGGAAGAGTTTAAATACCTTATATATGTGCTTTGTGTGAGCCCTCACTGAGCATACATATTGACACATACACCCCAATTTAATATGCACACACTTGTCATTATATTTAGTCTAGGTAATATTGAGGTTCAACAAATATGTATACATTTTTCATTTTAATTGCTACTGGATCTCTGGAGTTTCCCTGCCATTGGCAAAACATTTTGTTAAATCTAGTTCTCGAAAATAAAAAAAATGTGGGAGAAACTATGCTTTTAGTTATAGCCAGTGATTAATTGAATGAGAGAAAAACATTGCCGCTTACATGTCATACCTCTCTCGGTTTGTGATCCAAACGACCTCTCGTTCTGCATGAGCGTCTCTCTCAGCTCAAGCAGCTCGGCGTGCTCCTTGGTGTACATCCTCCTCAGGTTCTCCACATGCTGGATCATTACCTCCACAGCCTTACCAATACGACTCTCCTGATGTTCACCAACACAAGGCTCCATTAAATCATCACAGTCAAAGTGACAGGACACCACAGGAGTGAAACTGAGTTTGGTTCAAACGTTCATCCCACTACAAAATGGTGAAAACAAATGTTAACACAAACATACACATTATCCCACCTGGTGAATAGCTCCCAACATCTCAGAGCGACTGGACACTCTGGTCATCGACTGGATGAGGATATCCAGGTTCTTCTGGAGCCTCTGGATGATCTCCATGGACTGGTTGTCATCCTCACACAGAGGGATCAGAGCCTGAGAGGACAGAAGACAGACTAGAATTACAACCTCACAGTTGAATTCTTCTGCACGCTACTCAAGTTGCAGTTTACATCCATGACTATAACATGAAAAGCTACAAATTGTAAAAACCTGGATGCTTCACACACACGTTCAACCTGGCACCCACAATTAGTGTCACCAGTGTCCAACCAAATGTGAAATATGGTCATAATCTCTGCTTTAGTTTCTGAGCTTAGGTGTTGGCAAATTCTGGAATTAAGGTCAAAAACATCTAGTATGAGGTCATAATGACCTTAAATTGTATTTGTACAACGCTTTTCAAGATACTTTACATGTGAACATAAGAGCAATACACAATATTGCACAGATGGTTTTCATTTATACTTGTGATCTTGATGCAAGACGACAGTCTTCATTTTGTTGTTGGCTGAAACCTGTTTAGACATGTCTTACTTGCATGAAGCCACACCACATACTTCAGAAAATAAAGCCAAAACATGCTGTGATTTTCTACACATGTCTAGCATTGTGACAACATTTAAAAACCTGTAAAGGTGTTCAGGACAAATTTCAGTATTATAAAAAGAGCTGCACTACAAATATTTACGAGGTAATCATCTAAGATGAGAATGTGTAAAACAATTATACAGTTTATACAAAATTGACGGCAGAATAAAATTATTTTGTCAGGGGATTGAGCCAAACAAAGCTGGAAAGCTCCATGCGTATGCAGACTGACCTGCAATAAGCCCTGGCAGCTGGACACCTCCCTGCGGACATTCTCCTCAGCCAGGTCACGTGACCTCTCTTCCAGCCGGAGTCTCTTCTCCAGGGTGAACATGTCACACTTGAAACCCAACGCCAGACGCTGGAACTCTGTCTGAAAACATGGAAAGGACACTTGACTTGGCACTCACTGCTGGACACATTCTGAATGTGGAATTAAATCCTGCCAGCTGCAGGTGAGATCACCAACATTTCCTTGTTTGAATAAGATAAGAGCCGTCTCCTGTCAAAGACTGCATTGTTGTCCTAATGGATAAGTTATACCAGATTCATTATGAAACATCTAAACATTTCTGATTTCAAGATACTTCGAGTACAACGCATTTTCTATTGGCATGTTTCTGTGTATCTTATGGGTTTCAAAAATGTGTGCATACCTACAAATATGTACCTACAAATAAACTGTTTATATCTGACAAATGTTTCTGATGGGGTCACACTTAACCTGAGACAGAAGGCTGTAATAGAAAAGAATGACACTTTGTAATTTGTTCTCTGTAATTTGTCCTCAATACAGACTCATTTGTGGCTTAAAAAAATATACTCTCAAACACATATAATCCTAAAACAAAAAAAAACTAAAAAACTAAAAAAAATTGTCCTTAACACACCAATTGTTTGCATTAATACTAGCAGCTCTCAGAACTGAAGAGTACGTACCTCTATTTCCTTGTCATTAGGGGAAAGACTGCAGAAAAAAAAAAGACAACAATCAGGGAAAATCTTACACATAAATGATCATGTGCTGTGTTACAATGATCACTTGCTGTCTTACCTGTTCCTGTCTTTAAGGGTTTCATTGGTGTCAGAGATCAGTGACGTCTCAGCTACAGAGGAAAATAAAAAGAAAGTAGGCTCATCATGACTCAACAAATACCTGACGAAATGGTGCAAACACTATTAGAGTACAAGGAGTTGTTCAAAAATGGATTGAAGACAGGTGGTAAATATATATCTATTGTGTACATTGAATATATTACACATACATTCCCTTTCAGTGGCCATGCTGGTCTCACTTTGGTCCTCCTTATCCTTGTGCTCCTCGATGGCCTCCATGCAGCTTGACAGCTCCTGCAGGACCCGGACAAATATTACTGCCTCCCTCTGCTCCTTCTCCCCTTCCTGCTCTCCTAACGCTGATCCCTCCATGCTCACATTTCCCTCCAAATCCATATTGCTCCCTTCACTCCCTCCCTTCTCACAGCTCTTCTTCAATAGTTTTCACATAATAAAGGTGAAATGTGAAGATTCAAAGCAGCTGGCAGTGTAGCTGCCTCTTGATTTTGAATGATCTGATTCTGAGTAGAGCTAAAAGGAAACAAGGAACTCTCCCTTGCTCGCGCTCTCTTTTATACACACTTGCATAGCTGGAAAGACTGCATTTCATGGTGAAGGAAGATACCAATGCACCATGTCATCGCTGTCGAAGACATTTAATCTTAATGACACCAGCTCCACTAAACATGAACCCGGTGTTTCATCACACTTAATACTTTTAGGTTGGCTTAAGTTAGTTTAAACAACGTTTAATAAACTTTAGTGTTGACGGAAACATATAATAGAAAAACAAATCTTAAATAAAATTATGGATTATGGCAAAACAAAACAAAAATAAAAAAAACGAACCAAAAGTTACTTGTACATTTGTATTTTAAAGAGTAGAGATCGCCATTTTAAACTCTTTCAGTCATTTGTTTGTGTTACATAACACCTGTTGCAAACTCCACCATAATCACTGTTGTGTGTCCTACCAGACCCTAAATGAAAATACACATTGACTTAGCTAGAAAGTTTTATTTAAAACAGCCACCTCATATAAAGATAAAATTGAGTATAATGGTAAAAACTGCAGTAGAATGATCTACATAAAAAGGAGTGATCAACTACAACTGCAATCAAGCAAACAACCTTAACTATTTGCCAGCATTAATATGTACTAATACTAATCCAGCAGTCAAGTGGGAGTAGAGCAGGTCTTACCAGTTCCCTCTTATTTTTGCCACAGAGGAGGAGGGCGTCCTTTTTAGCTGCTGAAGCTTCTGTATGGTTGGGGTCAGAGGTGACGCTGCCCATGCCACTCCCCGATTGGCTGCCATGTATGAAGGATGACTGTGACTGAGGAGAGCTGCCGTCAGAGAAGGTGGTTGCTCCGCTGCTGGTGAGCTGCTCTGTCCCTGTGAAGGAAGAGTTGGTGTGTGGGTGGGTAAAGTTACACACAGATGAAAGAAGGCGTAAATAAACAGTTTAGAAATATCGGGCTCTCTCTTTCTCATCTTCCTGGGCACAGATTTGAACATTTTTCTTCCTACCTTCCATGCTGGCGGCTACTGTTGGAACCTCAGCTGTGCTGTCCTGCACACTCTCCTCTTCTTCCACCAACACAGGTAGCAGGCACGTGCTGGAACACATACAGTTCATCTTTACACAAAAGCATTTACTACAGCATTCACGATTAAAAGAAAATCAAATCTTTATATCGGTACCAAAAAATATGCAGATTAAAAAAAGCTCTCTGTGCAGAAATCACAAAAATCTTCAGGAGTTATTACTGCTGCTGGAAAGTGAAGCAGCGCTGTAACTTCAAGTAACAGTTGGCAGTAAAACACTCACCTGTCCTCCGCTGCTGATCTGTCTGCCGACTGGTCCTCGCTCAAGCTCTGAGATGGACAAACATAAGGAAGAGAAGGAGGGAGGGGGGTAAGAAAATGACAGACGGACTTGCTGCACAGATTTCTACCCTGTGTTAAAACAGATGGCTGATGTTTAAAGACGTCCATACATCCACATACATGTAGCGTACCTGTCCCATGGCAGTGAAATGCTATCTAAGCTGTACAGTAAGAGTGTGGATGAGAAAGATTGGGCTGATTCCTTATATAATGTGGAGCTTCATAGAGAGCCCTGCAGCTCTGAGTGTGTGTGTGTTGCTGAGAGGGGTGCTCAGAGAACACGTTAACACTGGCACAGTGCTAAGTAGTGGAGGCGGACTGCGTGCATACACAGTTGTGTGAACACACACACACAATGGAGCAAGGTGAGCAGATAGAGCAATGCAATGGGATATTGTGTAATAAGTCTGCATAATATCCGTTTTGACAGTGCTCGGAATAGGTGAGAGCTGCCTCACCATTTTCTAAATACAAAACCTGAGACTTGAATGCCACTTTATATCCTTGGGCCTCGTTTGTAAATTTGATTTATAATCCATTTTGATCATAAATATGAAGCAGAAAACCATGTTATAGTTACTTATAAAAGCTTACTTATCTTGGAAATGTTCTCATCTCAAAGCAAAGTCAAGATTTCCCTTCAGTGACTTTCCTGCTGGTTATGTAGGGGTATTGCAGTTGCCGACACATACACATCAAAGCCTGTGGTGGACTTTGCAAGGTTTTTCAATGCTCAGCATCTTTTATGAATCAAACTTAAGCACATCCTCAGGAATGATCTTAAGATGAAGTTCAAGTATAAACTGAAGAAATCTTTTTACAAATGAGGCCCAAGGAAAGAAAAAGAAAAGCGCTCAGTTACGTTTAAGCATCATTACATTTATCGCATTCAAATCCAGCACCACATTAATTGATCTGAACTAACATTTTTTGCAAAAAGCTATTTTCAAAAAGCTGATATGATCCAATCCTCCAAAATGTTGTGAACTTGCCCGTCAAGCTTTTTAAGTGTGTGTCAGGGTTATCATAGTTTTAAAATTGCAGAAATTTTTATTTTAATTTTCTTTTCAATTTGTTAACCCTTGGGTGTGTGTGTTGTGACTATGTGTGTGTGTGTGTGTGTGTGTGTGTGTGTGCTTGTGTGCGCGTGTTTATTCAACAGTGGAAGACGAGAGGCTGCAGGAAAGGAAAGAATAGGAGAGGCTGTCACAAACCTCCCGTCACATCAAACTGGAGAAGAGAGGGGTACAACTTTTTACATCAAAATCTGTTGCCAAAATGTTTAGCAACGGTGTTCAAGATCCAAAGCACCTCCACTTTCAACATTGGAGTTGAGCCGAAGATAGCTTGAATGTCGTTTGCCTGTGAAACGGCAGAGGCGGCGCGAGTTCAGGTTGAGCAGAACTGGATGAACTTGGACTGGGAACTGGTGACAAAGTCATAAAAAAAAATGTGTGATAGTGTGACTTTGCTGAAGACTTTTAGAAGTTAACTGGTGTTTTTCTGATTTTGTGTGTGAAACCAACGCTTTCACACCAAGTGTGCCCAAGTTGAGGGTCCTCTTGTAGAGCGTACACTGCGCTTCAAATTCACTATTAGGTACGGCTTTTAACCAACTGAATTCAGGTTGTTCAAGCCAAAATTTGTTAAATATACACTTTCCCATAGTTGTAGCAGATTCCGCAGTCCAAGTCTTTCCGGAACTGGCGAAGTGTACGCCAATAAATTCCGACCGGGCTGTTGGCAAAAAGCCACTTATGTTCCTGGATACTTCAGAAAGAACAACAACACACAAAGCTAACTGAATCTCACCAACACATTTCCCCAAAACAAAAAACAAAAAAAAAAGGCGACGACAGAGGCGGTAAATGAACATAAATACGTCCATATTTTGCATATAGATCTTAAATTACATTTAGTTAGGTCTTAAATATGTAAGACTTTTCGACGCCTAAAATTGAGATTGTCAAATTTTAGACTTTTTAAGACCCGGCAGAAACCCTGTCTAAGACACTTAAAACCGGGAGTTCATTCTTAATCATCAAACATTTTCTCCACCAGGCTTATATGACTGTAAAAGAGGATTTTATTAACATGCTGAACACACCCACTGCTTCAAAGCTCGTCTTTCTTGGCTCCCCTCAGACTCTCTCTCAGTTGGGAGGCGGTCCAGCATGCCACCAGCAGGCAGGAGACTAAATAAACCAACGGATCGATCTCTCAGCAGGATACAAAGCAGGCTGTTGTGAAACAGCATCAAAACACAAGTGGGCCTCACCTCTAACATGTAGACATTGCAAGCCCATGTGAGGCTGAGGCTAGGCATAATTACCTTCAAGCAATCTTATTGTATGGACTGTACATCAAAGCCTCTCATTGTAAACACTAATTGGTCCAAAGGGGGGAAGATGATACAGTGAAGATCCATTGTGTCCAGGCCTTTGCTAATGAGCTTCGGAACATCACCTTCATTAATCAAGTAAAAGGTCCAAACATTTGTTATTTCAGCTTATCAAAAATGACAATTTGTCTGTTTTTCATTTTAAATGGTGAATTGAACAAAAGTTGTAATCAGTTACTTCAATTATTAATTAAAGCAACATAATACAAACATAATGAGTACAACACCACTGATGTAAGTACAAATCTCCAGTCTGAAACAAGTAGTGTAGGTGCTAACTACAAACAAAACTCATCACGTCTTAACAATGTTATGTATTAAAAACTTGTATCTTGAAGTTAACATGTACATTAAGCTGTGATCCTACCCTCTCACTGAAGTTACACAGTTCAGACACAAGTGATGGGGGGCGGAGGGGCTGAGACACCATTCACCCTATTACAAGCAGTTATTTTAAAAAGGTAATGGATGTTCATTAGTTACCATTCTTTATATTCAAACATGTATCCTATTTCAACCTTCTTTGATCTGTTCTGATCATATATTCTATATTCACTGTCTTTTGTGCAGTGCTAGATCCTACCTTTAGGAAATCTAAAGCAATTCAACTCCAAGTAAACGTCGCAGTAATGAAAGCACATTTACACCGACACCATAGTGACACATATAAAGGACTTTGTACTTGCCTCCTTTGGCAGGAGCGTTCAAGGAAGCAGATAGCCCATCCTGTGACCCCCATTAGCTTAAGTCATTATTAGAATGATAGCCACCTGATTCAATGAGCTTTCCCTTCATTGTACATTTCTGCCCTCTCCTCTCCCTCCTGGCCCAGGGCGAGGACTCCCTCTTAGTCTTTCTGAAGGAAAGCCAGCCCCCACCCTGCCCACTGAAATCCACTTCACTTCAAAAACACACCTACTCTCACTCAGCAGAGGCACACATAAAGAGGCAGAGAGAATAGAGAAAGAGAGAGGGGTCCAAAAGAGGAAGAGGAAGCAGTGGGGAGCTGCTGCCATAGAGAATAGAGGAAGTTCTATTCTCTTACGCATTATAACACTTCTTCTCTGCTACTAACCTTTGAACGTCTCATGGCTGCTGTGCTCGAGTCCGCCTCGCTGTCTTTTCCTTCTTCTCCCCTGTGGTCCTCACTGGTCGGCTGGGTGCTAACCACAGGTCAAAAGGTCAACTGTCAAACACTATTCATTTTCTCAGGTTAGATTTATACTTCAGATACACTTTCTATTTATCTAATAAGATACAACTGTTTGAGACAGTATGAGAGATGAGGAACAGCCAGTCTCTCTGTAGGTGGACTGAACCCATGCAAAGCATGGCTGCAGAGATACCAATTAGGCTGCACACTCCTCCCACAGCAAGGAAAACACCCATTTGACTAGCAAATGTGGACCAAGTCATAGGGAAATGACGCAACTCGGTAAAATGGTGACTTCAACTTTGATGATAACACCCATCTACCTCACATCTAGCAGGGAGGGTCTACACTGCTATGAAAATGAGTCAGGATGCTGGATGAGGCTATGTGGTAATGTCAGTTTCATGTCAGTATGGAGGCTTCTGTTTTGTGGGGTTCTCTTATGCAAACAGCAACTCCATAGGTGTGTCTGTGGACTTAAAGATAGAGCTGTAGCTTTATCCTCTTTTACTCCTCTACATCAACCATCTCAGTGGGTAATTCTTGTCAGGTCACCAGCTAATGCATCACATGTAGTGAGTGATCTTCCCCTTTCTTTTTCTCCCCAATTTCCCCCAAAAATCCTGTTTTATCATTCAGAAATTACGTCAGATGTGTCATGGACCTGGTGTATAATCTGCTGTGTCGTCTATTTGTTCTCATCATCCAGATTTGCATTCTTTTGATTTGGCTGCAACAAAGTAGTTGAAAATGCTAAACCACATCTTTGTGGATTTAACCCTTGAAAAGTAATGTATGATTAAAGCCATTATGAAAAAATGAGAAATGTGCCCCCTAGGGGTAACATCAAAAAAAGACAGAACATAAATAAAAATAAAATATCAACAAATACTTCAATGCACTCAGCAATACTTCATATAATTTGGAATTTGCATGAGAAGAAAGGCAGCCCAATATTCTCCAGGACTGTCCTGTCTATAAAGTGCAACATTAATTTCTTCATTCACCTCTCAGTCTGGGTAATGGTCTCATCTGGTCTGGGTGATATGCTGGTGGGGGGAACCATCTCAGCTGCTGAAGGAGGGGTGCTGCCAAGTGTAACGCTTTGGTCCTGCTCAGAAGTGTTGGTCAGATTTTGGGCAGAAACACAGGGGGGAGACTCTGTAGTCTCAGGTGTGTCGGCATCTGCTTCGAGAAGAAAACATGACAACAACTTTTACACCAAAATTAGCAAGGGAAAACCCAATAGGCGTTTTAGACTAGCAGAGACAAGCCAGTGGCCTCAATGTCAACACACATCATATTCTCGTGTCTTGGTTGGCTGTGTTCACCTGGATTTGTGTTTTATAACAGCTGTTCAGAGCCACAGCCGGTAAATACCTGTGACTACTGCCGACTCATCAAGATTAGATGAGAGAACAGCGCATGTTTAGCCTGTTTTTGTTTTTGTCTTGTTGTATGCTGTTTGTTGTTTCTTGGTGTTTGTGGTGCACGGGAGGCTCTGTTGGAGCACCCTAAACTTTGTTGTACCTCCACATTGCAATGACAATAAAAGCTATTCTATTCTATTCTATTCCATTCCAGGTTGTTGAGTTATTAGCAGTTATAATTTACTGTAATGAGTTCATACATGTCCCAGGGTGTATTTTGACAACATCTCAAAACATGGCTTGCATGCAAACATAGTACATTACCTTCAATGTTTGACTTCATGTAGTGGAAAAGCGGGTTTAACACCCCAAATATGTTTATATTGGAAATAAGACATTCACTACCACAGCATTTTGGTAGTATTGACTGATACAATAATGTAGTTGAATAGTCGATTAATCTGAGAAAAGGTGTCATATTATATCATCCAATAAGAATGATCAATTCTCATCCAAAAGGTCTCAAATAACCCAGGGGTGAGTGAAATAATAGGTCTCTATTAGCTCTCAGAGACTGGACTGACTGGATAAAACCCTCAACAAGCCTGTATGAGCTTGAGATACCGTTTGAGTGCAGTAACAATGTTCGAGCAAAGATAACTGGAATTTTCTTCTCTAGTTCATTTAAATTCTGCTTATTAAAAACTCAGGAAAACAGAGAAAATTATTGTTTTTAAAAATGCAGTAAGTGACTGCACAAAGCAGTTGTGGCATTCTGCTTCAAAAAAAGACAAAACTGTGTTCATACCGTGGTATTTAGGCGAGTCTGACCTTTATCTTGCTAGATTTAATAAAGTTCTCTCTCCTCTAAACAAAAAGCAAACATACCAAGTGAGTCAGGAAATGACTCACTCTTTGGTTAAGTTGTAAATGCACACAGTGTGGAGACGAGCTGACAGTAGGGGCAGAAGAAATGAAACAGAAAGGGAGCGTGTGATCCACATAAGAGAGTGAACTACAGAGAGCGAGACAGAAAGAGAGAGGGAGGTGGAGATCTTACTGTTGTTCTCTGAGTGGGACCGATCGGGGAGAGCATCCGCCTCTGGGTGTCTAATGCTGACAGCTTGTGAGTGGGCGCTCAATGGTACTGCAGCCTCTTCCTGAAAGCATGCACATGCATACACAATGATAAATATTCAGTGAGGAAAGGGGTGAAAAGATCAAATAAGCAACACACATTAAGCATGAACCAAACAACAGGCCCACAGTTAACAGAAACAAATCTCTGTCAGATGAGAAAACACTGCAAAAGAAGTCAACATAATCTAGTGGCTGATGGATAGCACAAAGCATCTGTTTAATCGGTGATGGATTGTTGGGAAGACCCCCAATTAATGTCATCTTCACAGAAATTCAAAGCAGACATCACTGACTGCAGCATGATGGAGTGTTTGAATTAGTTTTACCAATATATAAAGCACTGAGGACGGCAAGTGAGTAGAATACAAACCACCCAAGATCAGAAAGTGTGATGAGAGATTGAGATTATAGTTAATTAACGTGCAGTTTATGTGCAGTATGCATTGTCATTTGAAATATTTTAATTTTTACCCTTTAACCTGAGTGTAACCCAAAATTTCATCAGCCATTCTATATAAGGAAGTGGAAAGCTTCAACACAAACACACAGACTGCTGCCTTTGACCGGAGGCTGTGGATTATGATGATGCGAGGAGTTATTTGGTAGGCAAATGGTAGAGAGAGAAAAAGAAAGAGATAGAGTGCAGACTGAAGTTTAAGAGAGACGATGAGCAAATACAACACATGTACACTGGAAACAATTACATTAACATTAGATTTATAAGAAAGTAATACAGGGTAATATTGCCAAACATTATTTTAGATCATTTTCCTATCTTTCAGGCAGGCATTGCTTGCCATTCATTACACAGAGTAGTTGTAAAATAACTATAGTAAATTAAAACCACAGAGGTCCATAACAATTACAGAGACTGTTTTTAGAGCCCTCCTGGTTGATGATGAGTTCAAGGACAGCCCCACAGCTGACATATGTAATTGAAAACTCAGAAATTTAATTTGTAGCATCCTTATTAGACAAATAGCATGCAAAAAAGCATCTGCTTGTAACTGTATAAACAAACAAGTGTGATGGATGTGACGATAACTTGGATCAAAATAAATATTCACTGAGATTAATTATTCATCTCCTGCAAGTTTCAAACTAGTTGTCATACATTATTGAGATTAATAAAAAATTCAGCAGCAGCTTGAAAGGTTTGTCTAATTCTAAGTACAAAGAATTTGCAAGTAATGGATTCAAACATGCCACAACAGACAAACATGACCCTTTAAAGTAACATTCAATTTTAATTTAATTTCAAAGAATTTTCCAAATCTCCTTTGACATTGTTAATCATAACTTTAAAAACTTCCTACTTCCTTCCCAGCATTACAAGGAAAATGCATAGTTATGCCTATTCCAGTAAAGATCTGTCCGCCAACTATTTTCAAATAGGAATGTAAGCCGAGAAACAAATCTGTTTGGAACTGTCCAGCTTCTTGCTGACACACACTTAAACACCTGTCACACACCTGGCAGCTTCCCAGTACAACTACAGTCATCTATTGTTGGCCTCTAAGCAGGTTGAGATTCAGTGTCTCGCTCAAATGAAAGGGATCCCGATTCTGCATGAGAATCTTTTACATATTCCTGAAATCACTGCATTAAGCACAAGTTCCCATACGGTCACAACTGGTGTTATGATAATCACATGTAAACAACGCTTCAGGGAAAGCAACATTTTCCATTCATTACAATGCATGTTAGAGATCTCAGTAATTATTTTTGTACATTTAGTAAAATACTATAAAAGACTAAAATTTACCTGTGCAGATTGACAGTTCACATCAGGCTCTGAGTCAGTGTGGGTTGCAGAGTCTATAACAGATACAGAGGAAGAAAAAGAGAATCTTATACGAATCAGCGAACAAATTGTCAGAAAAAGGCCAAACAAAGAAGCTGTTTATTAGAAACTCTAACCTTCATCCATCTACTGGGGTTAATCGCCATACAAAAAAATGCAACCCCACCTTTTACCATAAAGGGTCAGATTGTCTATTATGCAAGGCATTGAGCTGGGGGAGGGGCAGAGATTCTAAAATACCATGCATGGCTAAGGTGGCATTAATGACCACATTCGCACTATGGTTCTTCTTTCTCTTTGCCTGCCAGCCGCTCATGCAAGCAGAGGAATGGAGGATTACTGAGCTCACTTCGTGGCCTTAGACCGGTCGTACACCTGGCCATACAAGGACCTTGAGGAAGAGAGGATTTCTCACACACACACACACGCACACGCGCACGCACGCACGCACGCACGCACACACTCTCAAACACAACCTGTATAAGACTAAGGCCACAACATCCATAGAAGGCAGGGGTCTACTTCCATGGCCAGACTGTGTATCCTTACAGTGAGCGGGTGTGTGTATTGTACTGGTGCTTCAAGGGTGGCTGAGTGCCCTGTGACTCCCATGGATTACAGAGGGATAATCCACACAGTCACTCTCACACATAGGCACACACACACAAATCAACACTCAAAGACAATAACAGTCTGTAAGCTGTTCTTCACTTTTACAGTTCGTCCCGTGAAGCACTTTGTCAGACCGAGGACACCTGCATACTGGTGCATCTATCAGTAATCAATACCAGTGTGCATATTCTTCCATAATTGCACACATAAAAAAAATGTAGTTTAGCTTTTTATTGCTACGTACTGAAACATCTACACATTAAAAGTAGATATGGCTAAAAACACAATGTTACAAAGGGCTTTTTTAAAGTTAACTTGTTTGAGTCGCACATCACAATAAAGTTAAGTTGTGTGAATGTAAAACAGTATTAAGTTTCAAAAACCAGCAAATTTGGGAAATGTTCATCTACAGTTTTGATGTTCAAACTATGGCTTCAATTTTCTCATGCTAAGAGGACAGGGGATGTACTAGCTCACATTATTGTTGCATGACACTAGGTCAAGGCTTATTTCTATTGTTAATCCTACTGCGTCGGATTCAGAGATAGGAACAGGGTGAGCAGAGGTCAGAATGGGGCTACAAAAATATTAAACTGTATTTAGCCCTATTTGGTTTGAATTATGAGGTTCCAGTAAGCCCTGGGCTAATTCTGGTGTAAACTTGGTTTAAAAGGCTCCAGAAAGACTGCTCAAAGTTCTCAACTTTAGCTGGAACAAATTCAGAAGATTTAATCTGTTGAGAGCCAATTCAAAATGAATAGCTACAGCTGCTACCAGTAGTATTACATTTAGCAGCTCTCTATTGGATCTATGTCATATAACCCATCAAGATACTATATTAAATACATATAGAAAAAGTTTTTCATAATTTTTGTCAGACTTTCACCACGTAATAACTCTTGAAAAAAAAGTTTTAATAGTCACTTGGTTGTTAAAGTGTTGAGATTTTGACTGGTGGTCATTCTGTCCATCTTTGTGACCCAACTCACCTTGACTAACTCCTGCTCCACCGTGCCCCGACTGGGCCTCCCCAGAGAGGGCAGACAGAGGAGTGGATGTGTCCCTCACTTCTCCCTCTCCTGCTCTGTCCACCACCATCCACTTCTCCTCCCCGTCTTCTTCTTCACCCCTGTCTGCTAATTTAGCCGCCGTCTCTTCTGGTTGACTGTCCGGTTGACCACCTTGTTCCCTGCAATTTCTCTCTGCCAACTCGTTCTTCAGGAAGTCTTGAAGGGCGAACTCCTCATCCCAGTCCAAGTCATCTCCAGGCTAAATAGAAAAAATGACCAAAGAGAAAAACAAGGTCTCAATAAAAAAGATGCACAAAAACCTACAGCAAATCCCACTGTGGCAAAATCCAACTGCAGGATACAGGTGATGAAGCTGAAGTTGAGCAGTGACAGCTATCATGGTTAAACCATTGCGGAAAAAGTAAAACTTTTCTGAAGGATTACCCTTTTACAAAGCTGTAAGCAAAAAAATAACAGTTATATATTATGTTCCCTTTGTTGATTAAGTCCAATGAATAATATCAATCTGGGGGTTATTTCTAGATCTGGAGCTATACGCAATCATTTCAAAGACATAACCGTGTTTTTTGTGAAAGCACAACTTGTTTACTGTGTTCAAATCTATCCACTATACCTCAGCACCAAGTTCATTATGCTTTGCAGTGAAAATAATGCTACTGTAATGGAAATGTTCAAGCATGCTTCAGTGTATTTTGTGCGAGGAGCAGAGCGTAGGTGTGTGGCTGCATCTGATTCTGTGTGTGTGTGCGCAAATGTCCACTTCAGCCGCCAACTCACACTCAGCTCTTTTCTAGCAGATACTCCATCTGTCTGAATACAGTAAGAGCTCTGTCCCTGCTCGCTAAGCGAGCCCTTAGATATCCTTCTATTGGGGTAACTAAATGTTAATACATGCAAAAACGCATACATGTAAATGATTAAAGTCTAATACAAACTGAATATGACCTTAATGCCAGTAAACATCTAACAAGTGAACTTGACCTCCCACACAGTGTACATCCATGTATACTGGACAAGATAAATTCTGAGAATGGTGGAAGCAAGTAGCTGCTGCTGTTGATCAAATATACATTTATAGATTTGAGGCCCACGACCCAGCCTGCCCTTCCTCTCTGACCTCTTCCTCTGGTGCAGGTGTCTGGGATGAGGCCTCTCTGCTGTCCTGAGGCGTCTTTAGCTGCTCCAGCTCCTCACACAGCTGCCGCTTCTGGTTCTCCTGCTCCTGCACCCTGCATACAGCAGTACAAAATGTTCATTAAAAACAACTGCAGGATCTTTGGTTGTTCCCAGGAAATGTGGTACAGAAACAAAATCTTTGCTGTTCAGAGAAATATGAAATCCTATTTTCGGAGACAGTACAGTGGACATACTGTACCCAATCCGCAGGCCCATGCAGTGTCCCATTCTGTTGCCCAGGGTGACCACCGCCAGTTCTCCGACTGGCCCAGTAACAGTTTCCTCACTTCACGGTTTTGTAGATCCAATACCAGCGCAACCTTCTAATCTCAGCCTACGCACAGAATCCTAGCCCCGTCTTATAGTTCAGTCTTCAACTCAACAGTATGCCTTAGTCCCAACACTCCAGGGCAGGAGGTACAACTACTTCTTACAATGAGTACCTGCACTTTCCCTTACTTCCAAGCTACATCAAATTTCCTGAGTTTACCCTGGCAACTAAGCAGCAGTAAATCCCAGCTGCTGACCAGTTCCCCCTCTCTGGTCTGATACTGTACCACGCTAGCTCTGTTATATATCTGAAGGGGATGGCCGTCTCCATGAACACACACGTAAACAGACACACACACATACTCAAAAGGCGAGGCAAACCCATCTACAAAGAGTGAGGTCCAGAATTGGCCCAGACTCCGACCTAGTGAGGCGGGCTCTTTGAGGTCACTGAGGTCAGCAATGATTGACAGGTTTTTCTCCGACTCAACACAACTGAGACACAGCACTGGAGAGCAGAAAGACCCACATAGCAGGTGTCTGCCATCAAGTTATGTGTGGTGTTAATTATGTAGAGTCTCAGAAAGTTTTAGAAATGTGGACCTCTCTGATCGGCAGATCTCCTTTGACAGCAGAAATAACTTCACTGGTTGCATAAAATCCTCTTAAGTGTTGCCAAATAACTTTTAAATCAATTCAGACCATGTCGCATTTGAGATTCCTGGAAGTTCTGCTAGCACCCAAACAAGCTTACAGAGACAGCTATAGGCTTGTATGGACTTGGAAAGTCAGCTAGGCTAACCAGATAACCTAATAGGTCACTTTGCTTAAGGGCAAGATACAATCAACATCCATCTCCCTTACTAATGTCCTCTTCAGTGACATCAGTATTGCTTAGCCAGAAAAAAAATTCTTTAGCTCTGCTTGCTAGGGTTTAATTCAACCAATGAGATTACTGTGGCACAAGAGCAACTCCAGCTTAAAGAAATGCTTCCCTACCTTACAGGCTAGTTGTTTTTAAAAACGCCAGCACACGATCCATTGCAAATCTATTCTCTTCCATCTTCCTCTGGTATTTCTCTTTCACCCTCCTCCGCGCTCATACCACATTCTCAAACATCACTCACTTCAGCAGCTCACATATTTGCCCACTGCCCACTGATTTTCAGACAATGCCACACATGCACAGGGAGCCCAGATAAAGATCTGCTCACCTGACAGAAAGGTGCAGGATCTCGGTGCGGGACCTCCTCATGTTACTGGCCATTTTGATCAGTTCCTTCTCCAGCGAGTCGGTGTACTGGGCCAGCTGGTCCAGGCTGAGGGCCCAGTCTGCCCTTTTCGAGTCCAGTTCGGCCTGCACGGTCTGTAGGATGACAAGGCCGAGGAGTCAGCCTCCCGCTGGGGTGAAAGGCCGCAGGCAGCCGTGCAGCCTGAATAACCGAGTTTCTTTTAGGCCTCTGAAAAGTTCTGACACCTAACTGACACACAGTTTTTCCATGTCAGCCAGCAGCAAACTGAAGAACCAGCCGAAGACTGTGTTGCACTGCTACAGCTCTGCTCCACTAATGATTTCGGTCTCATTTGGTGTGTTTACTGCTGTATGGCAGTACGTGGCTAATGAATGCAGAGTGGCAACAATGCAGGAGGAGGGGGTGATAGAGAGTGAGAGAGAGAAAAAGAGAGAGATACAGAAAGTTGGTGTGAAGGAGGAGGGGAGTGGGCTGTGTTCATGGTACAACACACTGACTAAATAGCACTGCTTGGATGGGGCCTGTTTGAGAGTTATGTAAGTGAGAGCTCTCTAGAGAGGAGAGATAGTGGGTGGGAAGGAGAGAAAGAGCAGATATGCAGTGATAGATAGAAAAAGAGCAACAGGTGGAGGAAGAGAAAGACAGAAATCACATTACATAATTGAATGATTCACATTGAAAAAGGTACTTTAATGGCCATTTTCAGTTTGAAATGAACCCGTACATATATACAAAGCATCTAACACTGCAGTACAGTGTCAACCTGAGACTTTTCTTTGGCTTATGTCAAGACCTTTAGGTAGGCTGAGACTGAACAAAATCTTTAAAAATCTGTCTGTGCAAGCATGTGAGTGGATGTGACCTGAAGACTGGTGCCTGTGTTGCCCCCTGGCTGTGCGTGGTCGTCCAACAAGCCTCTAACTGAAGACAAGACAGATGCAGCTTCCTCTGTGAAATCCCTTTTCTGAGAGACATAAAGAGAGAGTGGTGAGAGGGAAAGACTTTAAGATGGAAAGTCAACATGTACACACTGCTTGAGACAAACAAGAACTTCTGAATTCAAAACACAAACCTAACGTCATGTTTATTGAATTTGAATGAAACTTTAAGGTAATCGTCAACTCTCATTGTAGCTAAAAAGTTAATCCAACTCTTGTGTTTCCTGTTATTTTAAACTACTTCTTAAAGTTTAAATCCAGTCTGAAGAGTAGCAAAATCATCGTACACATAAACAGATGTCTTTTTTGCCTTTAGCAGTCTGTATCTGAAAGCCACAGAAAGGAGGACCTGAAACATTCAAATGCCATACCAAAGAGGTTCAATACATCATATGCTACTGCCATGCTGGTTTTGTGTTGACTGGAACAGAATGACATTTACATTCAAAGCAGTCATTTGCAAGTCAAAGTGTTTTATACAACACTTTACAAGAGAAAAATGGCTTTGTTATACAGATGCAATTACCCACTATTACCCTGACTATTCGTCGTCTGTTGGCCCTATCTAAAGCCAATTAAAGAATTTAAGTGAAGTCAGGGTTCACTCAAACTTGTTACCAGTTTGTTTAGGAGGCTCTTGAACTCCTTGGCCATGTGTTCAGGGCTGGGTCCCTGCAGCATCAGCAGCACCTCCCTATCAAGCGTCTCATCCAGCGGGGAGGCAAAGCTCACAGTCGTGGAAAAAAGATCAAGTCCATTGAGGGCCTGCAGGAGAAAGCTATATACTTACACGAACAAGTCAGCAGACTTACAGTAAAACAGTCACCGTTCATCTTTCACCGTTTATTATTACATCGAGGCTGGCCAAGTACACAAGATGTGAAAAGCTGCAGCTAATGTTCAGACAGTGCTTTGCATTGTGCATCAAGTGAGAGAAGCCCTACAGCATGAGGAAGAAAAACATTGAGAGATGAATCACCTGCCTGTAGGCATAAATAACCTTCTCATGAGGGCAGCAGGGATCAGAGGAACTATAAACTGGGATTACACAACATTACCAAAACCATCTTAAAAACTAGTTCCTGTTCAAGTGCTTTGTCGGTGTACATGCTGTATCTGTGTGGGATGCAATCAAGTTTATATGTGCAACAGTTTGGTTACTACAAGGAAGATATCCAAGATGTTTAGCCGCCATGAGTTCAATCTGTCTGCAGTATAAAAGACCAAAACTTTGCGTACAAAGGAAAAAAATCAGTGTCAGAATAAGAGCGACAAAATAAGAGAAAAAGGAACAGGTGGTTATGAGATAAGAGAATGAGAGCAAGAAGGAGAGAGAATAAGTAATAGAAAACATAAAAGAGGAGAGAAGCAAATGAAAGAGACAGATTACGAGTAAGGGAGTGCTGACCTCCAGTGGTGACTGTGCCAGAGCCAGTTCTGTCTGCAGGGATCCTGAGCTGCTCTGGTTCAACCTGTAGGCCACCGACAGGGACAGACCAGCACTGTGCCAGACACACGGATGGGGGAGTGAAGAGATGGGGTGCAAACAAGGTACAAAAAAAATAATATTATCAGAGATGATGGTAAAGGACACACTTGTGCAACATGTGCAAAAAGAAAAAAAAAAAGCTATATATAAAAAATATCATTTGTGGCTCAGAGGGTCTCTCTCCCCAGAAATATTAGTGTGATAAAATAAAACTAGGCTAATGTCTACATCCTTAGTTGTAATTGTTACTATCTCAAACACGGTCACTTCAAGGCTATTCGTCATTTACTTACCTAGCTAGGTCTGGATGCATCATCTGTATCTGATTCTCCAGCTTGCTCTTGTCTGCTCTCAGCAGCTAGAAGCAACAACAGAGATCCCACCATGACTCAGCTCACCCCTTTAGTTATTTACAGGTTAACCACGTGTCCTGCTGTTGGCCCAGTAGAACAACCCTATTGACTTTAAGACCAGTGTGTGGAAGCAGGTGATTTAATTCCCACAGTTGGTCAGCCAATGACGCACAGCTGATAATTGTATAAACACACTGGACATAGCAGAGAACTGCCTGTACCCAAAAATACTCACATTAAAGGTGTACAAATATTCATAAATATTTTTGGAAAATAAAATTACTACCTCGAGTTCATGGTCAACATGTTATGCAAGATTAAGAAATTAGATATGCTTTGTCCAATCTGACGCAAAGCTCTTTTATAATGAGGATTTTTTCATTGCTGCACACAGGAAATCAGAGAATGACAGCCAGATTTTTCTGCTAACTCCAGTCAGCTAAAATGTAAGTGGTGAAGTTGAACCATAGGTTTGTAAGGAGTATATAAAAGGTCTGCATTGGCATGAGGAACGAGCAAGTAGAGAGATCAGGAACGAGTGAAAGCATAAAAGAGTATATTTATGAGAAGCTAATGATAGGGTGTGAAGTTCAACACACTGACCTCTGTGATGGAGGAATATTCCTCTACTGCTGACTTCAGCTCATTTATCTGTCTGCCCTTCTGTAAAAAGGAGGATAAAGGATACGACAAGACAAGTGTTTTCTGAAGAAACTGAAGAGAGGGCAATAAAAAATGACCTTCATCTGGAACCTTTTTGTTTTACTAATTAGAAACAGTAGCTAAAGGTTTCATTCACATTTAATTTCTGAATGCCACAAAAAGGTTTACAGTGAGTAAAAAGGATTTCTTTTTTTTATAAAAAAAAAAAGAAAAATCATAAAAAGGCACTTACCTCCAGAATCACGGCTTCCTTTTCACTAACAACACCATCAAAAGAGTGAATCTGCACCTGTGGACATACAAAATGCAGTTACACAAAAATATAAAGAAGGTACAGCATGATGGCAACACAGTTGACACAGTTGTTTGAGATAGATTGACATCTTTTGAGGAAGGATATACAGTCAAAAATGTCTATGGGCCAGAAAATAGAATAAGAAAACTGCACTGTGAGAGAGAGATACAGAATGACAGAAGGGATGTAATGATGCAGAGCTAAATATAAACAAATAATAAAGGACGGACAGTACAGGTACCTGTAGGTCAGCGTTAATGTCACACAGCTCTGCTATTCTCCTCTGAAGCTCGTCTGTCTCCATGGTTACCTTGAAGTTCTGGGGAGCCATCAGAGGGGAGTTAGGGCAGGTGGTCACATCCTTTTATGAAAAAAAAAAACTTGCAACAACATACTCTTTGTAAACCAACTATAAATGGATGAGTGCTACTGAACTCCTCAGAGTCAAGTCATTGATTTTACTGTAAACTCCTCAGATAAAAGTCCTCTTTGGACAGTCAAGTACCTCTTCTTGAAGAGAAGCAATCTTGGCAATGAGACTCTGGTTTTCTCTCTCCTGAAAAGAAGAAGAAAAGCAATCAATAGCTGCAGTGGAAATGAAGACTCAGTTGTAAACTTTCTACTCTGTTACTCTCAGACATCCTGACTTGAAGAATGTTCCTATTTATCTAAGGTTTGAATGCAATCTTTGGATTTGGGGTTTAACTGTCTAAACCATTTCCAGCCACAATCAGTAATGCTAATCCAAGTGCCCAAGTTTGTCATAGCTGCACTGAATGTCAAGTACAGTAATTTAATTCTAATCCAAATGGGGTCATCAACAGTTGATGATTTGATTATGTTTAGACATTGCAGTTGAGATGTGCTGTACTGTATGGGCAGTACAGCAAAGTGGGTAACAACAGTGTAGGCAAAGATAACAGACACAACCATCTGTTTATAGATTCTCCTTGTGCAGTCCGAGTTTGACTGACCACATGTTTGCTGTGTGCGGAGGCGCGAGCTCTGCCTTCCTCCGTACAGGTCAGAGTGGCCTTCATCTCCTCCACCTCCTCCTTTAGCATTTTCTCCTTTTGCGCCAGCTGATGGTTACTGCACATAAGGACAAACAGAGATAGAAGTCAGCACGCCACTACTACAATAAATCTGTGCTGTGTGTTTGCATGTATGTGCATCTTACATTCTGGCCTGATTGCGCAGCTCCTCATTCTCCTCTGCCAGCTTCTGGTTGCCGTCCTCCATGCCCTCCACCACCTGCTTCAGCTTCCTCACCTCCTCCTGGAGCTTTTGGTTGCTCATCTGCAGGTCGGCAACACAATATACCAGCTCTGATGTCTCACTGTGGGGAGAAACACACAAACACTTGACCACCACATCCTGACAGCCAAACTCCACCATCAGAGCTTTTCTCTGTCTACTACAGTATGTCTACTCTCACACTTTCAGACACTGTCTTACACTGGCAAAACAAGTGTAGAATCTACTTTTCTTTAACATTTTGTGGCAGAGCAATGGTAACTTCATTAATGATTTAAATCTAAAGTATTGACCCTTAATTATTTTCTGGACTGAAAATAGTTAAGCTGTTGCACACAGATTCCTGGTATATATGGTTAAATTATTAGGAACAAGGTGGCTCCTGATGAGCTCAAAACAATCAAAGCCATCGGTACATTTTTATTTTTTATCAAAAGGCCAAATTATGTTCCTTCTTGAAAAGGAAGAGATTTTTTTTTTCTCGGATGTGTTACAGTCAATGGATTACTACATTCTCATGAAATAATATCTGCAGTTTTATTTGCATGGCATTACTGCCAGCATGGAACTTATCTAATAATCTAAGAAAATAAGTCAACAGAAAGTAGGTATAATTAAAACGCTAGTTATTGTAACACGTTTATGAGTTACAGGAGTTGCCTTAGTACTATACAATGTACATACTTATTCTTAACCTTGGCTGGCTGGTAATACACACTAATAAAGCCATTGGTTACCTAATTTCATGCACATTTACACTCTTATTCATTCGTACAAACATCACTTACAATTCTGCTCTGGATGCCTCCCCTCCAAAGGCCTCCAAGCTTCCTGAAGTCATATTGAGCAGCATGGACCTCTTGGCTAAAACACACACAAAATCAGATGTGTGTACAGTGAAATGATGAAATGAATGAAATGAAAGGCAAACATGTGAGTGATTGCACACACCCTTACCAGACAGGCTGTCTCTGAGTTTTACAGAGTCCTGGGTGATGTCATCTGTTGGCTCTTCCCTGAGATATAACAGAGAAATCAATCATCAGATTATGCAAGATCAGTTGCCTTTATTTTTTTCAAGTTTGGCAGTCATGCACTATGCTGTTGCTTTTGGACTCCTGAAAACATGTTTGAAATGACGGTTGAACTGTTCCATTTTTGATGCCTGGCAGACCGAGCACTAAAAACAGTCAGCTCTCTCTGTTCAGTCTGAAACTTCTTCTCGAAGTGAGGTACAAACAGAGCCTGGATATACTGCAAAGAGAGCTCACTTGCTAAGGCACAACCCTTATGCTTTTGAAAGACATGTGTGGTCAGCCACCTCATACATACAGGAATAAGTTGCATCAATAAAAATGGACCTCTACTGTTGCCCTTCAAAGTCTTAAGCTTCCACACATCAGGCCAATTTTAATGTGATAAATGAATAGAAGATCAACTTAAAACAAAACAATTTAATTTTCACTTTCAACCCTTCATCAGAGTTAGATATCAGACTGGATCAATGGTGTCAAGTGCACATTGACGTCAAGTGCACATTGACATCAACCTGACAGTGTGCAGAGTGCACTTGATGATTACGCAGAACTGCCTATGAGACAAACAACACAATGGTGTTACATTAAGATGTAGACAGCTGGAACAATGGGGAAGAAAAAGAGAAAAAAAAAATCTTTCATCTGATGCATAACCCGCCTACACAACATCCACTTGCATAACTCAAGCACAACATACGAGCGGTTCTTCTCTGAAAGGCTAAAAAGAAACCACAGGCCTGGTAGAAGACGGAACAAGCTGTCCTTTTCATGACACGTTAAAGAGGTTGGAAACTATTCTACAAATGTGTAGAAAGAAAAACATGGAGAAAATGTTGTATATTATTTTCTCTAGCACACAAATGAGCATACAGTTAAGGTGCAAAAGTGGAGGCACATTAAACAAAAAATGAAACCACTGACTGCACAAGCTGTTAATTTTCTCTGAAACCACCAGTTGTCACTCATAAAATTCCAAATAGATACTCGAGCCAGACAAAAACAGGAGCAAAAGAATACACAGATACCCGATGATTAATCCACTACTGATTTAGAATTCCGTACTGGCCACCTCACAAATTTCACTTTTCTCTTTCATCCACACACAGGAAGGTCACAACACATCCTGTAGCTACATAACAGCACAGCTGGACTTTCATTCTGCATTTTCCTATGATTATTTTTCTCTCAAATATGAAACCTCAGGATATTTAAAAAGCTAAAGACCTTACAAACCCAGAAAATCTCATTTTTGAATAAATAATCATGTACTTCAGGTTTATAATGCCTGCTTTTGTTTTACCCATTGTTGCGGCAATCATCGATCCACTCCCTCATTACGGCGTGATACGTGTCCAAGTCAATGGAGACGTCTTTGTGTTCTGGATCGAGCATGTTGCAAAGTTCCTCCAGTCCGCTGTCTTCTGAGGTGCGACTGGTGGTGTGACGCAGGTAGTCCACAATGTGAGAGACGAACACTTTACCTGCAAGATGAAAGCAGCATAGAGACACTTGAACAAAATCTTCTTTCATCTCTTGATACTTTAACCCCGTTAGAACTGTGAAGGTTAATATATTAACAGATTTATCATGTGTATATTTTCATGTAACACAGCACTTCACTTCTCTTTTTGTCTTTGTTGGGTTATAGGTGCACGCTGCAAAAGCAGTAACCATGGTGACAGGAAGAATCAAGACTAAATTCTTTTTTGCAGTGGGTTTCACACATTTCTCAATGCTGTCTTCATTTTTTTTTTTTCTTTTTTCTTTTTTAAATCTTCAGCCTTCACAGTTACCACAGCAGGAATCTAAACTGTTGCCTAGTTTTCTTTCATCTCACAAAAATCCATTCAATGATCTTTCAATAATCATGAATACTTCTCTCACGAAAACTCAACTGCAGACAATACATCATGCAATGTTCAATATGTTTTCATATGGAACTCTTCAATTCCATATACAACAAAACACAAAATGTAAATCAGGCAGAACTTTGCTATATCTCTACAGCAATGGTGAGATTAAACACACACACAAAAAGATGTCAGACAGACAGAAACAAAGAAACAAAGACAGAAACATACATTTCCAATCAGAAGCGATCAGATCCCGAGTTCAAGAAAAAAGAAAAAGAAAATCTGGCAAAATTTCTTTTTAGCAAAAATGAGAAGAAATGACCACACCTTCCATATCCCTGCCGCCCAAGACGGTTTACTCCGAATGGCATTAAAAGTGTTTAACACAGACAACACACAAGTCTGTGAACAGATGAAACCCCTTAAAGGCTGGAAAGATAAATAGAACAGATTTGTGTTGCTAATGCTGGAGGCAAAAGAGACAACACTGATATTGTGTGATTGTGGGAAACTGAAGGGAACACACTGTCATAATACCCTCAATGAAAATTATAGTTTGCCATTTGGCTGCTGTATTCAGCTTGCTGCAAGACTGAAATGAATGACCCAAACATTAACGACCATGTGTGCATGCATGTACCTCGGCGCTGGGTGTCACAGGCATGGAAGATGGTATCAAGCAGATTCTCTTCACAGATGAGGCTGATTTCTGCCATATTCTCCTTCCTGTTTTCAGAAGCGAGTGATGATCCTGGACATGAATATGAGACAGACACACACACACACACACACACACACACACACACACACACACACACAGTGTTGACTTTCATAGAAAAGCAGGCACATGATAAATATTCCTTCAGGCATGGCAAAACCTGTAATGCATGATGGCCTGCAACACTATTGCAGAGTTACATAATGCAAGTTTGTTTTGGGCTACAAGTACAAATTAACTAGCCATCACCACTTATCCCCACTCTCTATGCAATAAATTCAGTTTATTATGCCGAAATACAATCTCATCCCAGGTCTATGTGATATCTTTGTAGCACATTTAAGGGATCACTGTCCATTAAAAAAAAAAATGTAACAAAGACAATGTCCAAAAAATGTCCATACATCCGTCGACATATATCAGAATTTTTTACTCTTTGCAATTTTGGTACCAGCACCAAAAAAAGAACGTCAGTCGACCTTTAACTTGTATTAAACAACCCAGCCAGCCCGCACCACTTTTGTTCCTCTGGAAGCAAACCATCTGAAATTTCATGTGTTTTAAGCCTTTGTGCCTTATTGCTAGATTGTAGACTGCTTCTTCTTCTACTTTATAAAGTAGCTGCATTCTCCCTCTTCTTCTCATTATTACTATTTAGCAGCACACATCAGATTCCCCATTTTGAAAATCCAGCTCAGGACAAAAAAATCCTCCCTATCTACTGCCAAAATCTTATTTGCTAGAATTAGCATTTCAAGTTTGTCTTGCTGGTGTAAATATCAAATGCTTTACTGATGTTTAGACCAAACAAAGTCTGCTTACAAGCTTTTCCCACAGCTTTCACCTGAACTTCTTGTCAGTGGAGTATCATTGTCAGGGAGATGAGACTCAAAGCAATGGAAAAACTAACAAGTGCACTTTGTGAAACTACTGTTGATTTCAGCTTTGTGCTCCCTGCTACAAAAACCTTCACATCCCAGTTGGCCATCAGCCGCTCCTCCCTACCTCCGTCTCCCATGGACAGTCTTTTCACAACCAGGGCCGGGTAGGGCAGCTCACATTCGGTCAAGTTCCCCGTGTCTCCTGAGCAGAAGTTGAGATTGTAGGATACAGTGCTGTGGTTTGGAGTGAAGTTATGAGACAGAGGCGGGCTCCTGCTCGGCTTTTCACTCTCGGGCTGCACTGTCTGGGGTCCTCGTGTGAATGTAAAGTAAGGGGACTCTTTGGACTGCCCTGTGGGTGTCGAGCAATACCTCTGCCATTTCTTAACTTGTCTCAAATCACTCCCATCAGCACCTCTTCTCTCTCCCAGTGTGCTAGTGATGGTGTAAGTGACATTAGCTGGCATAGTGGGAGTGGTAGGGACGGACATCGGGACTGACGAGCCCAAGCTCCCCTGGGACACAGCAGAACTCGGCATACCCATCCCTTTCCCCTTTCCCTTCTCCTTCACTCTCTCCTTCCCCCTCTCCCCCTCGTCTCTGTGGATGGCCCCTTTCTTCAGAATGGCCTCCAGGTTGTGCCTGAGGCCACGCTGTGTGCTGTCGTAACTGCTGGAGGAGAGTTTGGGAATCTGGAACGGTGAATTGGGCTCTCGATCACCGCGCCACTGAATGGTCTGCAGTTTGCGGCAGATGCTTTCCACGGGATTGTGACGACGATTGGGCTGCGGCGTATAATAATCCATGCTGCTGGTGGAGAGGCTGCAGATCTGGATTCCTGGCTAGAGGAGAGGCTGAAGTCTGTGGAGAGAGAAGCATCAACAAAGAAAGCCATGGTTATTCAGCTGGTGGATGACCAACACTGCAAAGCATCCCACCATGATGTACTTGACATCCAGCATGTTCAGTCTGTTAAGGACTGCTTTCTGTGGCTGTTCCAAGATTCAATGGCTTTGTAGACAGGATTCTTAAGAACTGTAAAACAAGTGGGCGCAACAGAAGATGCAAGAGATAAAATGGACATAAAAAAAACCTCCCATTTATTGTGATTATGGATTAATCGTTTAGATCTTGCTTATTTTTTCCTCAATTCGCTCTAAAACCCCAAAACTCTTAATTCACTATCACACATGACAAAGAAAAAAGCTGGAAACAGCAAGTTTTTGACATTTTAGCTTGTAAAAACGACAGACGACTAACCAAATTATCTAAACAGCGGATATTTTCGCATAGGAGATTCCGCAGTAGTTACAATACGTGCAAAACAGTCCACAAGTTTTCACATTTTAAATCCTGGCTTTCTCGGTGTGGAAAGACTAAAGCAAATGTGTTCACACATCCGAAGCATCACCTACTGCAGCGCCAGGTGCGCAAACGAGCTCGTTAATTCGAGAGTTTCCTCGCGAATGTTATACACAGCAGCATTTATTTCAGTCAAATATCTAATTTTCTTTGAGAAAAAAAATAAATGCAACTGGTTGTCGAAATTCACTCCGTTATAGTAAATTTGCAAAACGAGCAACTCTTGTATAATCACAGAATACGCGTAACAAACGCGTTGAACAGATTAAGGAGATAAATGCGTCTGCCTTCAACAGCCATGCTACCTGGACAGTTTTTTTTTTTTTTTTTTTT
>CAEMYA010000112.1:244350-262883 GCA_903131615.1 Diplodus sargus
TTTTTTTTTTTTTCGCTTTTGCTTCCACACAAACGCGTCCAACAAACAACAACAACAACAAAAAACCCACCTTCTGTTTTTACCCTCTCACACCAGCCTCTGTTTGCTAGCAGCACAACGGGGGGGGGGGTTTGTTAGCTTTTGACGAGCAAATATCCGCGACGAAATGTTTGGACAAACTGTCCGGGCGCGCACGCAAGAGAGCACGCGCACAGGTAGTGGGAAGCGCAGCGCTCGAGGCGGAAAGAGTTAAAAACCCCGCGCGCTCCGAAAAATGAGCCGGCACCCCCTCCCTGCGGCCTGAAGGAGACACAGCACCCAACGTATCAAGACGACGAATTCGTATTTCATGTAGATGGGTGGAAGTTTTGAAAGTCCAGTCGGTGAAATATTGTTTTGAGTTCGTCCCAGGTCATAGTCCCCCCCTCCTCCTTTTTAAAATGACTCACCAACAAATAGCCCAATGTCGACATGTTTGTAAATACCAGACGGATAAAAACCAAGACAAGACAGTTAGCTCAGTACAACCACGTCAGGGTTACTCAATTAATATATTGGCTTATGAAATTTGGATGTTTGGTGTCGTGACCAATGGGACTGGCTGCAACCTGAGTGCGCTGTAAGCGGTTTAGCAGGGAGTGTCTGAAGGTGCACAACCGGTTCATTATTCACCCAAGCTGCTACATCTGGTGAAGACGGCAGTTTCCCTTCAGGTAATTTTTCACTCTATCTTTTTTATTTATTTTTTATTTTAAAAAAATGTTATACAATATTTACTATTGTGAGCGTGAATGTTGGAGATACATATTGGTGACAAGGCCGTGTATCAGTGTTGGTACACCTTGTATTGTAACTACCGAATTACAGACACGTAGGCCTACCGAGAACTTCTGTATGGACAGCTTAGTGTAATTCTGTCACAAGACCCGTTTCTGTTTACGTCTGCATTTTAAGACAAGGTTTCGACAATGTGTCTTTCCTTTTCTTTTTTCTTTTTTTTTTTTTTCAAATATGTGATTGTTAGCGCTGGACAAATTTTAAGAAAAAGAGCTGCAATCATATTATCAATTAGGTAAAAATGTTCACACACACAGTGTGGAACCCGTGTACCGTGACCTGAGACTATTAAACAGTTTTGGGTTTTTTTTTTTGTTTTTTTTTTGCTCAAAGTCAAATTTGTTATTGGTACTTGAACAAAAGAGTGCACGTTGAAAGTTTATTTTTATTGTATTGTTAAAATATTTCAAATTGTTTTCAGGGAATCATCATTTCCACGACCCCAATGGCTGACAGCAGTACTCCAGGCTTTAAGGTATTCAAACTGTTCTAGTGTGTTGTGGCTTTATGGTTTGAGGAATTGGAAGAACGCCAAACAGCAGAAGATGTTCGTAAAAGCCCCTTTTTAACTGGCATTGTGAGTAAAGAGCACCTACCCTCAATAGCTGCACCAGCTGCAGCATCTTGAAGATTCCTTGGCTTCCTGACACTTAAAAATCCCCCCTTTTCCTCCACATAGAAGATACTCCAGCAGTGCCTTGTGTCCTCATGTTGCCAAGAGCAGCAGTGAGAGTCATTTTGGAGCCACAGTCATTCAACAGTGTTCTTGATGTGACAACAAAACGCATGAAAAACCAATCCAATGGATAAGCCAGTGCTTGAAAAAGTCCACTTTGTTCTAACCTGAGCAAGCCTTTTCTAAGGCATTTGATTTAAGTCTTGGTTTGTCCATTTTGTCTCCATTTTTGGATGATAAGGACGCAGCCAGCGTCCACTCCTGTGCTCGTCCTCCTCTCCCTCTCGCTGCAGCCTGCTCAGCAGAATCCACTTTCCCAGCTCACGCTAAGTAGCTGGAGCTTTGCTTGTTTTCTGACCCTGAACACCTGAGCACTAGACAGCAGGCTCAGGTAGAGATTAGAGTGGACATTTGTGGACACACACACAGCCACTCAGAGGTATACTCACGAGGATGAGAGCTGGCTTTGGTTCGGAGAATGGAGACAAACTGCAGCAGACTAAACAAATGTTGCACTAATGGACAAGTAGGTCAATATCTATACAGGTATTTGATGTAACAAAGACAATCAGAAGCAAATTTAAAAAATACAATATAAAAAAATGCATTTTCTCCGATATTTTCACACGGTGTTGTACTGTGGTCATCAACACTTTTCAGTACTGTAATCTGGGATTATGGCGCAGGTAACCTTCTGCACCAGGAGGGAGGGGATGAAGAGCCAGTCTAATCCCAGCCAACTGGAACAGATAACTGACTGAATGGTTGGCCAGAAGATATTTCTTTTTAAAAGAATGATCACATGAACCAGTCTTGCAGAACAGCAGGAAAGGACAGCCCTTGTTCCTGATGAATATGACACATATTTCTCAACCTGCTGTAACATATATGTACATCATATATGCAGCATGGGGACATAATGAACTCAGAGACTTGAATTCAAGCTCTTTCGGTGCTAAAATGATGCTGTTCTATTCTGCATGTGAGCATGACCTTTGACCTCTGAATTTGGTCGTTGAGGAAGACAGCTGTAATGCGGTTAAAAGGTTAGTGATAACAGTTTATTTCTGTAAATCGTTGTCCCCGATGTTACAGTGTCACTAGCACGGTATTTTTGCAGCAGTCTGGTCACTGAGAGGTGAACTGTAACTCATGCTGCTTTTTCCCATTCTCTGTATGAGCCTGTTATGCTCTCAATGTTACAGCTGTTGGCCAAACGCAGACCGAAAAACCAGACAACGGCAAGAGTTGGATGCGATCTGAAGAGATCTGAAATGCATTCCGAGAAAAGATGGAGGCTATACTGTTATATTTTTAAAGCTTTAAGTTTAAAAATGGATGTTCCTTGAAATGCTGAAAGAAGAAACGCTTTTTACAGATGAATTGCTCTGCTAAAATCTGAAGAGATTGAATATATTGCCCAACATGAAAGTGGTTGAGGAAGTCATAGATCAGTAACATTAGACCCAATTTTCTGTCAGCTACACGTCTGATACAATGTGGATTCTTCAGTAAAACATTCAGATTCATTCGCAAATCGCACTGATTTCTTTTCCGGTGTGCTTTTAACCAGGCAGCCGACCTGGTTATCCAGCTGACTTCCACTCCAAACCCCAAACAAGATGTGTCCACGTTTGGTTCCACCTTCACTGACCACATGTTGACCATAGAGTGGAGTGCGACTGAGGGCTGGCAGGCTCCGCTCATCAAGCCCTTTGGGAACCTGTCACTCCACCCGGCCTGTTCATCGCTACACTATGGCATACAGGTAGAGGATTCAGACGAGCTTAAGTGGATTTACTATCTCATCTGATGCTACAATCGGTCAGGAGACTGACGACGCTTCAGTCAGGATGGGGCCAAAAAGGCCCGAATGAAGGTTTTGTCATATTCAAAACATAAAAAGATGTGACTTCTTATGGCTTCTTTTGAATTCAACCAGTTATGAATCATAGGTGTGTTAAGTGTGAAGTGACAACCACTTCCAGAGACAAAAGAGATGACAACAGTGCCTGCTGTAATTTGTCCTCAATGATAATCATAAGAAAGGGTGGAGCCATCAGCGATATGCTGAAAACGTATTTCTGCATCTGCAACATCGGCCTAAATTTCAACAAAGCCATGTATTTGACACTATGCATGAGTAATGCTGCTTCCCAGCTGAGCAGTACGGACACTACAGAGGGTAAATATCTTGTGTTGTACTAACATCAGTACAAGTCAGGCAGGCTTAGCAGAAGAAAACCACTAAGAATATGATTACAGTACAAGCATTCTCTCATTTCATTAATTGCAGAGGGACTCGAGAAACTGGTTTCAAATTACACAGCAGTAAAACAATGGAGAATTTGTACACCTGGGTGACATACATGCATTTTCTCGCTTGCTGACGCTGAAAACGGCGCAGGCCTTTTTTTTTTGACACAGAAAATTGATCAGTTATCAATAAAGGAATAAATAAAAGATTAAGACTTATAAGGAGAATTGTTAATGGATTTGGTATCAATGAAATCTTATCAGTTGCCTTCCCTACTTATGATAAGTACATTTGTATTTCTCCACTAAGACCATGCTTGTTCAAGCACTGATTTATTTTAGGATTTAGCATTCAGTTGATTACATTTTCTTCCCTTCTCACCAGCTCTTTGAGGGGCTGAAGGCATACCGTGGCGATGACAACCAACTGCGTCTCTTCAGACCGATGCTCAACATGAACCGCATGTCCAACTCTGCCAAGAGAGCTTGTCTACCTGTAAGATGGGTGTGAGGAATGGATGGGTAGACTGATGAAAGGACAGTTGACAGTGATGAGATAATGACTGTTTTTGCCTTCAGACTGTAATTTTAGCTACAACCTAACTCAATCTTCCACATATGACGTGCCATCACCGCCATCCTTTTTAGTGTTGTGTCTTTTCACCCACTCAGCCTCCACTCTACTTACCCCTCTCTTTCTCCACCTCTCCCCCACCACCAGGCCTTTGACCAGTCAGAGTTGCTGGAGTGTATCAGGCGACTGGTAGAGATTGACCAGGACTGGGTTCCTACCACGGATGAGAGCAGTCTGTACATAAGACCAACATTCATTGGCACTGAGGTGAGGAGGATAATGAAGTGCTATATTCATTTGTTAAGGCAGAAGTTTTTTGGTTTTTGTTTTGTTTTGTTGTTTTTAGAGTATACTCACACTTGGCAATCCACACCATGGCCATGACCCGACCACAAAGTCCATTTTGTTTGACTAGTGTGAGCGCTCCTGACCATGCTCAAGCAAGTTGCTATGTGTTCATGTGTCTTTGGTAGCTCTCTTTGGGTTTAAAGAAGCCCGCCCGTGCCTTGCTGTATGTGATCTTGAGTCCGGTGGGCGCTTACTTCCAAGTCGCGGGGGCCCTGTCCTTGTGGGCTGACCCGAAGTACACACGGGCCTGGAGAGGAGGAACTGGAGACTGCAAGATGGGAGGGTGGGTAAACACATATTGTATGAATGTTATTATTCATTGACAATTCAAGCACGCAACTGCTGATCAATCAATCAATCAAGTGCAGACAAAGTCTTAAGAACGCCTGAAATTAGTTCTAAGTTGTTTCACAAACACACACACACACAATGGATGATTTGGTACAGTTACAGGCAGTGCTGTAGCTAAATGAATCATAGTTGTGCTTTGGATTTCTGCAGGAACTATGGATGTTCTTTATCCGCCCAGTACGAAGCAGAGGATTATGGGTGTCAGCAGGTGTTGTGGCTGTACGGGGAGGACCACCAGATCACTGAAGCCGGAACTATGAACGTCTTCTTGCACTGGATCAATGAGGACGGAGGTTTGTCACACAACCAGAGTATAATGGGCTTTTGATAATAAATGCTTCACAAGTCTGACCTCTTGTGGCAGAACTATATCATTACAGCACAATGGCCTCTCCACTCATCATTTCTCTCAGTTTTATTAAACTTTTTTTTGGTTTTGTTTATTCCTTTCCAGAGGAGGAACTTGCAACTCCACCTCTGGACGGTATCATACTCCCAGGTGTAACCCGACAGAGCATCCTGGAACTAACCGCGAAATGGGTGAGTCAGATGAAACCACAAAGGTCAACATGCATGGATAAATATTCCAAATGAGGCATCACATTTCCTCTGGTCTTTTCCGCTGTCTTCTGTGCCCGTGCAGGGTGAGTTTAAGGTAACAGAGCGCTACGTGACCATGAGCCAGCTGTGCTCTGCTCTGAAGCAGCAGCGGGTCAAAGAGGTGTTTGGCTCCGGCACAGCCTGCATGGTCTGCCCCATTGGACACATTGTTTACCAGGGAGAGGTAAGACGGGGAGCGACACATTCTATGAAGATCTATGTTAAACAATTTAAAGCGAGGTTGTTTAAATTAAATTATGTAATATTTGGTGTGAAAATGTTTACTTATATGAAAATAAGGAGTAATGGTGTATTACTTAGATCTGAAGAAGCCTTTCGGGAAAATATTATTCTCTCTTTAACATGTATTATGTAGTTAAACCTTCTCCTTTGTATTATAATAAGAAGGTAATTTGGGTAATTGCCTGTGCCATTGCATTTTTAAAGCCACCTTTTACACAATGTTAATCAAATTTTTCTCTCATTGGTCTCTATCACTCGCTTTGTCTCAACAATTAAAAACAGTGTGACAGAATTAGAAACTGCTTCCCTCAAACAATCATTTTTCATGTGATTTCCAGATGTCATGGGCACTGATTGAAATCAACTACAGAGTGAAATATATAGTATATATATATTTTTTATTACATATATTACTATGTATGCTTTAAAGGAACGGTTCAACATATAGGGAAGTGGTGGCTGACTCAGGATGTTTGAACAGCAGTAGTGAAAACAATAAAAAGGCCACCAGCTGTATCCAGTGGGGCACCAGTGTGCAGAAAGTTGTGATGTACAGTATTTATAGTGAAGAGAGGGCACTTCAAGGGCACCCTAGGGACACTTCATCATGTTTTATCTACTATGGGGGCATCCAAGAGGGCACTTTTGCAGCGTTTTTCTGTTTTTTTGTTTGTTTGTTTGTTTTTCTAAATGGGGTTGATCCCCCCTGAGTCCTTCACTGTTGAGAATAAGATGAGAAGATTAACATCATTCTTTGAGGAATCTCTCCAGTATCTATCAGGCTACCACTAGTAACCAGCTAGAACAGCTTAGCAAAAAGATTTGATAACAGGTGGAAACAGATTGGTTTCATTGAACTGTCAATAAAAATCTGTTATATGCCAGTCTAGATGTAGGCAGATTTTTTTTTACCTTATGATAGAGCCCTTCACTTTGAGTCTCCCCAGTTCTACTTTATGATAACTTATAGCAAGTATTGCTTTTGCATCTAGAGCCTCCATTTATTTCAGTCACACTGTAAAAGTTATCTGTGCATTTTTGATAAATGAGGCTCGCGGTCTCTTGCGACCGCATAGACAGTTGTAATCTTTAAAAACTCGTCAGAACCCTGCGGCGCCTTGTTTTAATATCATTATGTGTTTACTTGATATTCTCTGTGTTCTCATAATTCATATTGTAACAAGTAGATTCACAGAGCCCAATAATGGTTTAAAATTGTGTGTGTGTTTTTGTGTGTCTTAGAACTTGCACATCCCCTGTCAGGATAACAACTCACAGCTGACTTCCCGGATTGAAAAGGAACTGAAAGACATACAGGTTGGTGGATGCACAAACACACACACACACACACACGCACACTAACACATGCACATCTCACAGATGTTTCACCTAGCTTAGTAACAGCTGGTTAAGCATCTGTGTTCCTTACACTCCTGTCGCCCTCAGGACTCTATTTTCATTGTACTGCTAGATTACTTTGAATAAAGCATTCCGTGATGTGATTTAAGAAGAAAACATTGGAAGCACAGCCTCCTTCAAAATAAAAGGTAGGAGTGCGAGTGGCAGTGGTATGAAATGACAATATGCGGCATGTCTGTGCCCACTGTTGTCGCATGGCAGTCCCATAGTGCTCAAACGTTCACGATAAAGAGGATTCACTAGTATAGACAAAGAAATAATGATGTTGACTAAATTGAAAATGTGGTCGATTACAAACAAAAGCAAATATTCCCACCAAATATGAACTTATCAAGCGTCTCCTTAATTGCATTACAGAGCTGTTTTTTTCCGTTTTATAATCTCACTCAATGTGATAAAAGCATTAAGTTGTATTTTATGAACAAACCCCCGTTGGTCCTTATTCATTGTACAACCACTGCATGCATTATCTCGCCTGTAAGTACATAGTAAGTGAAATATCTTATTAGGTTGTGAGTAATGACTTGGTAATATTGTACATGGCCTACAAACGCGCCACCTCTACAGTCTGCGCAGCACTGCAGGTTTCAACAGATTCATAATGTTCTTTGCTGAAGGCTCGATTTGTGTTAATGAGAGCGTTATGTATCGCTGACTTTCTGTTATTGTGCCTTGTAATGAGCCTATAATAAGTATGGGTGTGAGCTGGACTGTGATCATTATTTTCTCACTCATGCTGGGAAATGCCGTCATAAGTTCACGAACAAATCGTTCAGTGTTGCAGGTAGCTGTTTGCTGAGCATTCCCAATGGTGTCAAGTAACTTAAGTATAGTTACTCACATTACCCACAATGCATCTTAGCCAGTGAGTGACATCTCTGACAGCAGTTTATTCAAATTCAAGCAGCTTATTCCACATATGAAGTAATGCTCCCCAAGAGCTGTAAACACACTTTACAGTGCACTATTGTTGAAGTTATCCTTTAAAGGTCTGTGTGTCCTTACTTACTTGATTTTATGACCAGCTGTTTATGAGTCATCAGTTTTGACTGGTTTTGATCTGGATGCCCTGCAGTACATTTCACATTACAGATAGTAGCCCTCTCATTAACGTCCTCTAGAACACTTTCATTAGTTGACGTGTCTTATCTCTTTTGTCTTCTTTTCCTTTGCTTTGTCTCCCTCTCCTTCTCTTTACTTGCTGTGTTGCATTTTTGCTTTGTATTGTTTTGTCTCTCTGGTCAGTCCAGGGCGGCCGGGCGATTAGCATATCTGCTCTCCCCATCACCCAGGCCTTGTGGCCACGCACGATGCGCATTATGAATGCGTTGACCACATCTTTATACCCGATAACATCTCCCTTCGTCGACAGTGCTTCAGAGGGAGAGAAGGGGCCTGATGGTGGAGTGTGGAGAGTTGGAGATAGGGGCAAGACAAACTCCTGAATTCTCTCATTAAGCTTGCTGTAATTGCACAAACCCAATTATTGCCTCAGCCTTTTGTGATCTTCAAAGCCTAGATGCTGCAAATGAAGCCTCGAAACAAGTGGGAGAGGAGGAGGAAGAAGATTTGGTGGTGGGGGAATGAAGGGGCGGCAGCGAAGCTTAATGAACAATAAAATCGACAAAACGCTGGAAAACGCTGCGCTCCATCCGCGCCGCTGTTAAATCTGTTGACATTTCATTTGCAGGGAAGCAGCGCAGTGTTATCCCCCCACACACACTCCTCCTCCCGCCCCTCTTGAAGACAACATTGTGCAACAAACAAACGAGTGGTCTGAGGCAGCAGATGAAAGATGGGTTTACTAAGTCGCCCTGCTGTTCCTCTTTCAAGTTAATTAGAAATCACATTCTTTTGTTTCCCCTTCGCAGGCGTTTATTTACTTTCTCACTTCGACCATTAGAACAAATTTGCAACATGAGACACAAATAATTGGATTTGTCTTCGCGGCTGTCACGGATTGGGGAACATTTTGTTTTGATTTTTATTATAGTTCCCTTTCCTCTGTTGTGTTGTGCTCTGTTGGTGGCTGAGTTTGCAGATTTGCTCACGGATATTTGATTTCATTTTCTGATTTGTGTTTTGCTCGCAATTAAGCGGGCGAGAGAAAGTTTAGTGCTTAGTGACGTGAGATTTTCTCTTCACTGCTCGGGCCGCTGGAGAAACGGAGACTCGCTTGTAACCTTTTCGTGACCTTTGTTCTCGTACAGTATGGACGCACGCCCAGCGACTGGACCTTCCCGGTGAAGCAGTGATGAAGAAGCCTGGATCACACACCTGCACGCTCACACACCAGTGTGTGTACAGGAAGAACATACTGTTATGCAACAACCATAGACATACTGTAAATGTAAAGGAAAACAATGTATGTGCAACATTTGTAGTCTAAGTGCAACATGCTGGAGAGCAGCTCTGCGGCGATAGTGTGTCATAACATTTCATCTCCTTTTAAACTTAGATTAATGACTAACACACAACTGTCCAAAATAATTAACAAAAGCAGGCTAATGTCTCATGCAATAGTGCACAATAACTTACAGTAACATAGCCACAGTGGCCTATTCTGCTGCTCCTCATCTCCTTTTCCAACCTACATCCAGGATACAGCTGTGGCTTTGGGAAAACAAATGTTACAGAGAATTTCATATCACATGTGTAAGAGTTACAAAGCAGCAGTGTTGTAAAAAAAAATAGTCACAGTTGAGTCAAACTTTATTTATGTGTTAAACACTGGTACAAATAAAGGTCACCCATCCAACGTAAAGCTATTATTATATAAATGTACACGTCCTCTCAAAAGTTTCAGTTCACCCAAAAAAATTTTTTTTTTTAATGAAAACCCGCACTTAATGTCATCAAACGAGTTGCCAGATATATTCAGGACATCAACAAGGTTAGAATTAATGGTTTTTACCATAATAGTTTTGTCCTTCAACCTGTGTTTTCCTCATGGAATCCTCAGTTAAAAGCAGCAACAGCCTGATGGGCTTATCGTCTTGCGTGGTTGTTTTCGCTGGAGTTTGAAGGGAGTATCACACACGATTGTATGAGATCTTTTGTTTCTTGGCAATTTCTTGCATGGAATAGCCTTAATTTCTCAGATCACGGATAGACTCGTGAGTTTCAGAGATAAGTTATATTCATTTCAAGCCATTTTTTTAGACTAAAATCAAACCCACAAATGCTGATGCTTTTTTTTTTTTCTTCAAACAAATAAGCTTTTAAGCAGTGCTTTGCTTAAACATCAATAGTAATTTTCCGGCAATATATGTTCTTTGGTATCAAAATTAAAAGTAAATGTAAATAATGAATATATTTACATGTATGTACAGTTGGCCTGATCGATTAGTTGCCTGGGAGATTTTTCTGATCAAAAATGTGCTACTTTTACTCTGATGCAGCACGTAATCAGTGAAATAGCGAGCAACTACATCCATTAAATAAATATAGTGAATGAAAAGTTCAATATAAGCCCCAAAATGTAGTAAAGTGGAAGTATAAAGTAGCAGAAAATAAACTACCACAACATTGTACTTAACTTTAGTACAGTAATTGAATAAATGTACCTTATTATTTTCTGCTGCTGCAATGCAGCTACAACCTCTCAACTGCATCTGTAGTATACTGTAAGTTTTTTAGGAAAGTCCAGTTTAGGAAGGTGGAACAAAGACAGTTTTCCTGAGTTTTATACTATATCACAGTCTTTCCCGCTCCACTAAAACATTAATGATAATAAACTTTTCTTTATATAGCTTCTTTCAAAACTGAGTTACTTTACAATAAAGACATACAGTAAACACAACTTAAGGTATGAACAAGATAAAAAAAAGATTGAAGATAACAACGTATAACATCAGTTAAGAAAAAGCATAAGATGAAAGTGGGTTTTAAAAAGAGATTTAAAGGACAATATTGAGTTTGCCTGCCTGAGATCCAGAGGCATGGACCTCCACATCTGGGGCACCCAGACAGGGAAAACCCAGTCGCTTTTGCTCACAAGTCAAGATTTTGGAACCCTCAGTAAGGCTCTGCTAGAAGATCTCGAGCAGTGATCAGGATCATAGGGAGATAGCCAATCACATATATAGGCAGGAGCCATACCATTCAGGGCTTTAAAAACAAGCGGTAAAACCTTAAAATCAATGCTGAAACTCACAGGTAAGCATTGAAGGGCGGTAAGGATTGGTGTAATGGGATTTTTAATAATTTAAGTCCCACCAAATAGCATTCATCATTGTGTATTAGTGAGAATGGTGTCTTCTTGTCAGTGATCACACACTGGACGACAGAGCAGTGGTGTCTTACTGTAAATAAAGCTCAATAAATATTCAGCTAACCATTGTACATTTGCAGTAATTTAAAGATACCCAAGTGCTGTAATCTTTTATTGTGATTGTCAGAAAATGTCTTTTTGTCTTCAAGTTATAATCCAATAAAAAAACATTGTCAGTAAAACCATATTTTTTTTACCTAAACATAGGGCTCTTCTATTGCAGGAACTTTTCCAGGTTACCAAGAACCTTTTGAGAAACTCGGGAAGACCTGCATTTCAGACTAAATCTAGAACCGGGTGCAAAAAACCATCGGCTCTCGGAGTGCAGTACTTTTCAAAGGTTCAGGAACTAAAGGCCGAGCCAAGCTCTGCAGAGATGCTGCCTCAGTCCTTAATGATGCTGAGGAGTGCTTTCCTGCCACCCTGCGCACACACACACACACACACACACACACACACACACACACACACACACACACACTCATGGAGAACCTGGAACAGAACCAAAGCCATCAGCATAATGGAGTCATAACAGAAAGCCATCAAACCAGAGAGCCCTTGGCTGTTTGGCTTTTCACACACATGTACAGACACACACACGCGCGCGCCGCATAATTCAGGATGCGCTGTACTAGTTTAAAAATTAAAACTCGCAAGTTTAAGGTATGTCCACTAGTAAAATGGGTCTTTGTATGTCTGCCTTTGTCTATGTGTGCACGTGTGTGTGTGTGTGTGTGCGCGCGTGTGTGTGTGTGCGTGTGTGTGTGTGTGTGTAAGGGGTTGCCCAGTGGCGCGCTGAATGATTTTTGGCTCTTTGTGAAGACAGCTCATTTTGGCAGCAGCTCCCTCCTTGTGTGCAGTGGCACAGCTGGTGTAGAGCCCAGTGAGTGCACGCACGCACACGCACACACACACACACACACACACACACACACACACACACACACACACACTTCAAAATGCCAAACACCATCTAACCTACTCGATCCAGGCCACTGGTTAATTTACCACAGCACGTATCTCGACGTCTTATTCTCCAGCCTAGTTTCCTCTCCGTTCTTTTGTTTGCTTTTCTCTCGCTATGAAACGCTCGCAGCGGTTTGTTCAATAATCATTAGCTATAAATTAGTCTCTCAAGCTCCTCACTCCATTATTCACCCACAGGGATCATTACACTTACATCTAATCTCATCTGAATGACATGTAGACAGGTGAGGACACTTTGCGTGATTGTTTAAGGGCCTGTTGGATGTTAGCTTTACTGAAACGGTTCCAGGAGGACGCTAAAAAGCGAATCTGAGCCGTTATTTCATTGATATTTACTTTGAGTCGACAAGTGTTGATACAGTCGCTGATGAGCCTCTGAGCTAATAATTCAGAACTGAGTCAAAGTGTTAAAGTGGCTGGTGGTGTGAAGTGATGGAGACACTGGCACATTTAGTCTCTGATCTATCTTCGGTGCGTTTGCCAAACTTTTTGATGCAGTATCAGCGATATCGGATTAAAATTCTTTAATTGTTTTACGCCATTTACATACATGAGGTAGACAGAATATTGGCTACGTTTGAAAACCACTGACATAGTGAACCAAAAAAATGTTTTTAAAAAAAAGCTCAGATATATTACAGGGCTTCGGTGTTGGTTTGCATCTCATTGTGAGACGGGGATTATGAAGACTTACCAACCTATTTTTGTAAAAGAAAAAACATAAAACTGCACAGTAAATTCAATATGATATATATATAAAGCTTGATTACATGTGAAATATTTTTCGTATTAAATGAGCTGTTTTATATCCACTTCAGGGCACAGTATTATAGTATATATCACAGTATATGTGTCATGCTCATTTGTTCCATCCCTTATACATACAGTATACATCCAAACATACATTTATCTTTATTGGCATAATAGTTTAGTATATGTTGCCAAAGTATGTCTCTCTCCATTTCTCTCAGCTTATAGTATGCCCCCCCCCCAGCTCCTCCATCTCTTTTATTCTATCCTTCTCTCCCTCTCCCTGCATCACCCCCCCCCAAAGGAACCAGGGACCCCGGCAGGCCGCTCCCATTCAGCCTGGAGACGGCGATGATGTTTTAATTGTCACTTCTTGTTAAGGCGGCCGTGACATTCACGCGGGGACAGAGGGGAGGCAGTCGGCGTAATCAGAGGAAATGGAGAGAAAGAGACGGAGAGAGGGAAGGAGAGAGAGAGAGAGAGAGAGATGGCACCCATTCAGCTACTAAGAGTGCTGTTTGGCTTTGAGCAGTGTGCCTCCTTCTCTCTCTTCCCCCCTGTCTCACCCCGCCGGGGCATGATCTGATTTGACAAGCGCAACGCTGTCATCTTGAGTTTGTCCAATTTGAAATTCTAATTAATGAACTCGGCGCCACTTTGTGTTTTTGTCGTCGTCGTCGTCGTTGTTGTTGTGTTCCTCCCCGCTCCTCTCCTCTTCCGTCTCAGGCCAGTTTGTCTTCTATTTGTCTTTTCTTTACCCTTCCTCCTTCCCTCACTCCTCCAGTCTTCTTCGGAGGCAGTGTGACTTGCAGAGGCCGCCGGTCGCTCTGGGTGAGATCGTGGTCTCACACCATAGCAGATGATATCAATGGCTTTGGGTCACCCAATTAGAATCCAACTGTGTGTGAGTGTGTGTGCGTTTGTGTGTGCGTAGCGGGCCTACATCTGTACATGTGTGTGTGTCTCTACTCGACTCTGTTGTGTTTGTCTCTGAATCCTAATGAGGGAGCGAAGGCTGCCGGTCACTGACGCTGAAGGGCAGAGTGGTGGTCAGCGTCTCTTTCCAGAACTTCACACGTTTACCGTAAAACTCCATTCTAAATGTTGTTTTGAACACTTTGCACCTCGTATTTGCACATAACCAACCAACACGTGTCCAGCACCGCTTTAATAACCTCATGGTACAACGAACGTCAATTGTCAACTTGAATGAAAAAAGGATGAAAAAAAGCAAAGATTTCTTTCCAGGGATGCAAAGTGTTAATTTATCATTCAAAGGTACAGAGAATACAAAAAGTCTAAGTCTTGTCAGTATAATGTCTAAAATATAGTACATTCCCATTCTTTGGACGGAAAACCCGCAGGACGCTGCAGCTGAACACAGAAAAGCTGCCACTCAGAAACTCAAATCTTTGATTCTTTCAGTTTTCTTTAGATATCAGAACGGGAAAGCTCCTCACAGAAGACCAGGCATCAAACTCAGATCCCTCATGCTGCGAGACAATGTCCAGAGCAGATGCACAGCGCCAGCCTTTGATTTGTGTGACAGATTAAAATAAAATAAAATGTGTTTTGTCTCTAAAAAAGTGGGGGTATTTAGTACAAATTTGTGTGGTAAGCAATAACATGCCCCCCAGTGTCTGCTTCATGAAGACAGTCTCAAATGTCTTATTTTCCCACAACAAAAAGATTTTCAGGCTACTTACATGGAGGAAGGAAACAGAAAATATTCACCGGAAATCAGAGACTCTTCTCCTCTTAAAAAGAATGACTCAAGCTGATTTTTCTCTGATCAGAATAGTTGGCGATTGATTATTGCAGCTCTGTGTCATATCCACTCTTGCAATATCACATCAGCTGGTCACAGCTCGGTGAGATGAGGGAGAGACTGATGATCTTGGTTGAAAAGGAAACTGTGATTAGGAGCAAAAACACAGGATATGTGAAGTTTTTTTTTGTTTGTTTGTTTTTTAAATTTGAACCGAAACCATGATTTAATTCTCAATCAACGTGTTTTTGTTACCTTGGTCTAACGGCATGTGAGTCACAGCGTGTAAGCCTCTTAGCCTCTAGAGTCTCAGTCCTGCAATTTGTACGCCGCATATCCAACCCAGCCATGTACCTGTGACTTCTGTAATGCACGAGATCACGGAAACTTTCAAAAGGTCCGAGTGACGCCGTCCATTCGCCCTCATGTGGCATGCATTTGGTATATTTCTTTTTTGATTCATTCAAGTGTTTCCCCCAATTAATCTGCCACGGTCACCTGAACCACTGCACGATCCAGGTTTCTGATTTGGATGTCAGGAAAGTTATGTGGGGCAGACGGAGGCGCACTAACATCATGTCCTCCTTCACCAGAGGGTGGTGCTAGCAGCCTACGAACCGCAGACCTCAGCACACCTCCGCCTGAGAGCGGCGGAGGCACAGAGGGAGAGGAGGGAGGTTGGGGGTCGGGTTGGTGGGGGAGGGGGGGAAGTGTGTGGAGTGAGGTTTTGGAGGCCTGCCAATCATGATGAAAAACCACTGCAGAACTAATCTATTTCCATGCCCGTCCTAATCCACCAGCACAACGATGGCATCATTTAATCACAAAATCATCATCACCATCACCACTATCACCAGCATCCTCCCCTCCTCTCCCTCGCCCCCCCTCCCCCCCTCCGCTGCATTAATAAAAAAATAAAAATTTTTTTTTTTTTTGTAAATAAGAGCTCGTGATTAAGAACAGATTAGCGTGCGCCTTCAGACGGACAGACAGGCCGTGATGGGTTTTGTTAACACGGGCGTAACACTGGGTGTCAGTTGTGTGCGCCTGACATTACATCAACGTTATCCTCCTGCCGCTCATGTTATTGCTCTTGGCTTAGAGTTTTAGGGGACTTTTTAACAGCGCCGTTGCTTAAGAGCTTAGAGTAAATGGATGGATGGATAGATGGATGGATGGAGATCAGACACACACACACACACACACACACACTCACATGCACACATGCACAGAGAGATCAGTGTCACTCACGCAGCTTCAGCTCCAAAGCCTGATTTGCTTTGTGGTAAAAGCTGTTTTATTTCTCATCAGTGTTGTAATGGAGATGCTCCGCTGTCACACGACACTTGAAGTCTCATTTTGTAGTGAAGAATCAGCCATTTTGCTGCTCTGGTGTTTTACCTCGTTCTGTACTTACTGCATCAGATTGTATTAAGCATCATCTAGCTGGTGGCCGGGTTTGGGGAATTGAATGCAGCAAAGCAAACGAGTAAAAGATGCGGCATGCATATTTCTATCTTTCTTTTTTTTTTTTCCACCTCAAGATTTTCGATACCGGACACTCAAACTGGGCTTTTTTGGTTGAGGGCTTCAACAGACAATAATGTTGTCTTTGTAATTACAGAATAATTGGACATTACAGTATAAACGCGTATATTTTAATCTTTCATCCCTTCCAAACTCAGGCAGCTTAGTTAGTTAAAAATGAAGGAAATGTTTTTATTTTATTTTATTTTTTTAACTGGAGGGGGCGTGGCCTAAATATTTTAGGAGAGTGGGGGGAGTTATCTCCCTTGAGTTCTCTCAAGGCGACATGCCAACACCATGGCAGCTCAATTCCTTTTTTTTAAACGTTGCAATACGTACGTTTTAGAAGAAAAACATTCAGACCTGTGAAAAAACATGGCAACATTGACGTAATGACATCGATGGTTTGCGTTGCAGCGATATCACCTGAAGGTAGCGTGCTAACCAGCTAGCCGCAGCCTGTCCGTGTCAAACCCACTCCCCTGGTAATCTGAGCTAAATGCGCAGCTAACTGAACTAACCAGGTGTGCAGTTACTCTAGTAAAATGCTGCCCTCTCTTTGTTGGGAGTATGAATACGCAGCTGGCCAGTTCATACATACTGCACTGTTAACAGAAAGCGGAGCTATACACCGTACATTTAAAAAATTGACTGAGGTAATCGAGGAAACGGATAACCTCCAAATTACCGAGTAGATTAGACTGTCAAATTAAAATTGTACAAGCTAAAACGTTTTAAAATGATTCATCTCCTTTACGTGGTCATGTTGCGGCACATGGTCACTGCCAATTTTTGCAGTGCAGTTAAGTAAAAAGTTCCAGAAATAAGTCAGATAAAGTGATAGTGAGTGCAGTTCAAAAATAGTTATATGATGAAGAATATTCAGTGAGCAAGATCAATCTTTTTGTTATGTTTACCATAATTGTGGCAATTGCTAACTGCACTTTTTGTACACATTTTTGTTGCAATACGTGACTTACATATGAACATGTTTAGGTTTAGAGTGGTTGACAGCATCTTTCTGTGGGGAGAGAGCTGCAGATTTTTCTCGTTTGATCCAAAGCAAAACGTTAATAACACGGGGGAGGGCCTTCAGAAAATGAAACATAACGTTTAGCCCCTCTCCCCATCCAAATCAATTTGGTACAGTCTCCTACCGCACAAGATCAGGGTCCTCTTCTTATTTCGTGCCATAAAAGCAACCGAGCAGATTTTTTTATAAAATTAGACAAGATGACTCACAACGTCGAACGCAGTGTTGAAGCTGCCAGTCTTCTTGCCAATGGCTTCGTCTGTTCGCGATCGTTGTAGCAATAGCGTCTCAAAATTGTAATGGTAATGATTTATTTTTAAATCGGCAATACAAGAGTGGTTAATATTAAAATCTCTCCGTGCCTTTGCTTTCAGCCTCTGTGGGGGAAGCGTGTACTTTAGTCGCAGGTGGGCGCATTTTGTCTTGGAATGCAGGACACCTACTTATTATTCAGTGGTGTGGAGAATACGTGTGTGTGTGTGTGTGTGTGTGCCTGCGTGCGTGTGTGTGTGTGTGTATCAAGAAAAAAAAAAAGAGAGACGTCGGTCCTGACGGTGAGTAATGTTCTCCAGGCCTGGCGGCTGGCACTGCTCTGTCTCCCTGCAGGTGGGAGTGAGTCACACACACTTGCACGCACACACCACACACTCTTACACACACACACACACACACACACACACACATGCAGTGCCACCCATTTCATGCTGACCACCTCGGCGTGCCAGCCCAGCGACCATGGCAGCCAACTGGCCAATGAACAACTGTCTGTCTGTCTGTGTGTCTGTCTGCAACAGCAACGGCACATACCGCCACAGCAGCAAGAGTGAGGGCTCTCTCTCTCAGAATCTCTCTCTTACTCCTTAACACACACACAAACACACACACACACAC
>CAEMYA010000112.1:275522-295764 GCA_903131615.1 Diplodus sargus
CACATACACAGGAGGGCTGCACATGATCTTGATTTGGAGCAGCTTTAAACAAATTAGGGCATTTCTGATGCCCAGCTCTGAAGTAAAAAGTCCAACACTGATTTTGGAAGCGTTCCCAAGCTAACCCAAACCCGAGGTTAGAATGACTGATTAGTTCACACTGAGCACTGACGAGATGATCAGTTAAAGAATATTAAGCCTAAGTTACTTCATGCATTTATTGATTTCTATCAAGTTGGCTGGTTTTCATTTACATCAAGGTTTATTTATGTAATTCTATTTAGGATTTTTGTAGGCTTATTGTTTGCGTCTGAAGACCAGTTTGTTTTAAAAAGTCATGCATCCGTTAAGCACTACTTAAGTATATGATTTCTACCTCTATTATAAAGTGTCACCTATTTTTTTTCCCAGATTTTTTACATCATTTAGCAGGTCAAATATACCTAGTGCATGTTCTAATTGAACAGAGCTCTTTCTAAAGTCTGCACAGTGAACTAAACTTTGACAAAGATAACACAAACTTTGTCTCAATATTTGCAGCTTATTAGGAAATTACAGACCGTCATTCATTTTCTAAACTTGAAGCCTTAAATGCTGTTTCAAAGCACTTATTGAGAAGGAATACTGAATCCTGTATTCATTCGTTTTTTTGTTGTTTTTGTTATTTGTTTGCCTAAAGTAGTGAAATTACAATATCATGTGTTTAAAATGTACTGGAATCAACCCACATAATACCAGGTGCAACTTATTAACTGTAAATATCCCCAGGATAAAATACAGGAAACCTGCGTATCTCAATATATATTGATTGAAGTACTTTTGGATTTGGATTTCGCTGTTTGGAATTTAGTCACATGTTTGTGTATTATTATTCAATTTGAATACCCGTTTTGATATTTTGCAGGAAAAAAGAAAACAAAAGGAAAGTTCCTTGCATCATGCCAGCAGAGAACAATTGGACTGAACAAGTGTCAAAAAACATTCATACCTTATGATGAGGAGCTCACGTAATAAAACCATTTGATGATAAAAATATGTCAGTAACATTTACAGATAGACCTTAAAAGATCACAGAATGATTCATATTGTGACCAAAATGAAGGAAGTCCCAAAAATGCTAACCTGACATTGAACCCGTGGAGGGAATTAAGAAAAGGAGATACAAATATGGGAAAAAATTGACCTAACTGTGCCCTAGATTTGCACCAGTGGGATGTTTTTTTTAATTTCACCAGCCATCTAATCCCAGGGCACCCCTGGTCATGATACATATTCTTGTGGCTGCATTCAATTGAAATTAATTAAACTTTGAGGTTGGACATTTTTGAGAAACTCTGACAAATCAAACAGGCAACCCACCCTAACCCTTTCAGAGGTAAGGGCACGTGGGCTTTAGTAATACACCACCAAGCATGGTGAGAGAGAGAGGGCAGGAGGGAGATACGCGGACAGAGAGAGGCAGAGCCTGTTCCTTGAGCTACCTATCTGCTAAATGCTGAAGAGAGGAGAGTGAATTTGGAGTGACATCCCAGTTATTGCTCATGACATTTGTGCATCGTCCAGGCGCATATGCGCAGTAAAAGCCGCACCTAGGGGAGGTTGTGTGTGTGTGTGTGTGTGTGTGTGTGTGTGCACTGATGAGCTAAGCGCAGCTGAGGACAGGCAGTGAATGAATAATAAAGTGTGTCAAACCTGACCTATGCGGTCACTCTATCTCTATTTAGACGTTACCCTGTTTGACCACCAACCTTGTCTCCATCACACACACACACACACACACACACACACACACACACACACACACACACACACACAAATACAAAGCCTCTTATGTGAGCTAACTTCATAATGCAGAGACTCCACTGAGTGCCTTTGTTTTCTCCAGCTTTAACATACAATAACTGCTGAACTGTGAAAGTGAATTGGACAGGGATCAACCATATAATATAGTTTTGACAACCTCTGAAGCGCATCCGCTCTGGCCCCACGCTTTTGCTGATTGCCCCTGAGCCCTTTTTCTCCTCTGTACGGGCATACTGTGGCATTTGCAAGGTACAGTGGGCAGCAAAACGCTCATTAGAAAAAAGTAAGCATACATGGATGGAGAGAGGCGGCGGTGGGGTGGGGGGTGCACAGTGAGTGGGGAAAGATGAAGCGCCTACATAAACATGTTTTTATGGCAAAAAAACCCAAACATCATATGGTGTCTTAGCACAGTGTTGGCCGACATGGTCATAGCATCATGGGGTGCTCCCTTAAGGGTGAGCTCTCAAAAACTGTGTTTAAGAGTTTTCTTTTTATGAAATCGATACAAACAGTCCACCTACACAGATGTTTGTTTCAGGTGTGTGGGCACACACTGGGGAGGGGCAGGCCAAACACACCCCTGTTTTTCATTTCGACTTTTGCTTTCGATTTAGCGAGAAAAAGCGATGCTCTGGTGGTGCTGGCTCGTAACCACCCAAAGACTGAGTAGAGCGGTCTTGCTATGCCTCTTGAGGGATGAACATTATTCTTCCAAACAATAGAGTGGTGCCTGACTCCTCCTACCCACTGGTTAGGCAGACAGGTTAACAGGTGAGAGTGAAAATAAATCCACTTCTTAATGAGCCTTGTTTTAGGTGGTTTATTTCGCTTTTTCTCTGGACCGCGTTCACTGCAGTACAAAGCTGAGCGTTGAGCTGGAGCGGCGCTCTACTTCTCCAAACTGAGGCTGCGCCGATCGGTGATTACGGTAGGAAACATATGGACTATAGATATGTACTTTATATGACCCCCTTAAAAAAACCCGAACTATCCCTTTAAGGGGATTGACTCGCTTTAGGAGAGAGCCTCAAGTGGTCATCCGTGGTACTGCAGCTTTTGGCACTTCTTAATTTACAGCTTCTTTACCTATGTTGTATTTGGGTTGGTTTAGATTAATAGCACCCTTTTTGTTTTCTACAAATCAATCAATTTGTATTGCTCAACGGAACCGGCACTGTTATATCTGCAGTTACACATTCAGGTTTTAAGCTAAAATTCTTACTGAAATTTACTCAAAGATTTTCAGGCACATCACAAAACACTTGTGAAAAGCAAAATTCAAGTGTAGGCCCCATCTTAATCTTCATTAAATAGATTCATTTAGATAATATTCATACAGTCAGTTTAATTTATGAAGCGCAGCGTTAGCCCAACCAATGAGTGAGCTGGATGAAAGGGCCACCGACCAATGGAGAAGCAGGAGGCGGAACTGTAACGTGCACGCGAAGCAAGCGTTGACCTGTAATCAAGTGCGTCAGTTTCAGAAGAGAAGAGAGCGGCTTTTCACGGCCATGTCTACCAAAAGGTGAGTGTCCCACACTCAAAGACAGAGCCAAGCCTTTTCATGTGCGTGGACAAAACGTTTTAAGATGTCCACATTTATAACTTTCACTAAAAACTGTCAGTGACGTCAGCAGCTGTCACGAAAACGTCCAATGGAAAAATTCCCCAAACGTCAGCTATGCTAACTAGGAGAAAAGTGGGAAATAAAAGCCCCCCACAGAATATCAATACGGCTGCCCTCCCCCAGCCATTTACCATGAAATGTCAGTTGAAGTACACACTGCAAACCCTCGTCACTAGCTAGCAGAACAGCAAACCTTGTTGCTGAAATTGTGATACCAGAATTAGCAAATTAGCGTTAGCAGGTTTAGCAAAAGGTTCGTGTTAGCTTCTGTTCGTGAAAGCTGTCAATACTCATGCCATGTAGTATCAGCTTAAAATTGCATGAATTGATTTTTTTGGGGCTGTTTTCTCGTTGTCAGACAAGCTTAAACATAACATCACCACATGAAATGTAATGTGTGACGACGAAACAATTAGAATTTTAGGCATTCAGAGATGCATTCATTCACCGCATAGGCATTAATTAAAGTAATGTTTTAGCCACCTGGTGAAGGTACCTCTTTTTTGTCGCCACCATTCAGCCTCTTTAGCTGTTAAATGCTTCACTATTTACCAGTTATTTGCCCCAAGGTGCTGTGCAGGTGGCGTAAAGTGAGTTTTATCAGAGCTTTCAGCTGCAGGAAAACGTGCTGAAAAACAGTGACAGTAAACCAAAACATTAAGGCTGTGGGCCATGAAACCAAAACAATGAAATGACAAAATTTTAAAATGGTATTTGTCTGTGGATTTGTAACTAAAGTTGACTTCTTTTACCTCACTTAGTCATTCCATACTTCTGCTAATATAAACATATTGATTAGTGCTTCTTTATGGCCCGCAACTACAAGGGAATCTGCGTGTTGCATAACCTGCTTGATCGAGCTGTGGCCAGCAGAATCTTGCTCAAGCAGCTACAGTATGTTAAATGGACAGTTAAGCTTTGTGCGGAGTTGATATGCATAACAACTCTTGATACGGACACATTAAAAGTCATACCTCCTGACAGTCTCCAGCTGCATCATGCTTCAGGGTGCATCTGACCTCTATGTTTTCGATCCCGTTTTCGATATGGCTTCCCAACTTTATTCTAATACCCGCAGAGCCTCTGGGGCCACTACAGACTGTAATCGTTAATTCTTAAGATGTTAATGGATTCTCATCATTAAAATGTATGATCAAGTAACATGTGTTGGTAAAGCTTTTTGACACATGGTTTGTTAGAAGGGTGTAGAGTTTTGGGGAGTTTGGAGATGCTGGTTGGCCTGCTGTGCTGTTTGTGGCTGTTCTGGCTCTGTTCTGGAGAGGAAACAATTTGACGTCTACTCCCCTTGGTGCCTCAGCTTTGTGTAATTTTCCCAAACCTTGGTGTGCATGTGTGCGTGTGTGTGTGTGTGTGTGTGTGTGTGTGTGTGTGTGTGTGTGTGTGTGTGTGTGTGTGTGTGTGTGTGCATGCATGCATGTGTGTGTAATGTGAAGTGAAGGGAGCGAGCAGGATTGAGGTGGAGTGGCGAGAGAGAGACAGAGAAGTGACACAAATCAATGTGAGCAACCAAACCACCATCACCAGCAGCAGCAGCAGCCTCCCCCCCGACCTCCATCACCTCTCTGCCTTTCCCTGGGAGAGACCGATAGAGACAGAGTCACAAGAAAGACGGTCTCCTCCACAACGCAGAATCCGGTAAGTCTTAACAGAAAGAAGTACTTCCCACCGTAAACAAGTTGTGGAAGCCATGGCAACTACAGTGCGCTGTTAGTGTGACTTGTCTCTCCTCGGTTTAGAGCACATGGAGCAGGGCAGACGGGGCTGCCGGTGCCTTTTGCTGCTTCTCTTTAGAAGCAGCTCCTCGCCGCTGCCTCTGTCAGCGCTGCCTCTGCCTCTGTCAGCGCTGCCGCTGCTTCAGGAAGGAAAAAAAAATAACACTCAGAACAGCGAGAGAGCCGCCGCCGGTCCTCCACTATGCATATGTTTTAAAGCCTGCTGGGGATTAGAGATTGGACTGAGTGAAGCTTTTTTCCGCCAATCACCACACTGCCTCTCGGAAAGCAAGAGAGAGCTGGTGTATTAGTAAGGGAGAGAGAGGGAGAGATGGAGCGGTAGTAAAGAGGTTGTTCCCTAAATGTTGCTTTATTTTTTATGTAGGAACTTAGGTTGTCTGTGGTTGTCTTGATGTTGCTACAGTATTCCTATGTAGATTTGACTGTGTGTCTTTAGTGAGTTCATAAGAAACTTAATAGATTTTTAAAGGACTGTTAATTAGCTTTAAATTACTGTTTGACTGTGCCATATACTGTACATCCTGTATTTAACTATTCCATATTTACCATGATCACTGAATCACGCAGCTTGCTTTTGCAAAGAATCAACTACAAAGGGGTCTTTTCTTGTCGAAGAAATTCAGTGGGATTGTGCACATTTACATTACTGCCAGTGATTGTTTTTTTTTATTTTTTATTTCTCATCTTCCAGCAAGTCATTGGTTTTCTCTTCTTTATGCCATAAAAATCAACCGGTTTTGCTGTCATGTTTGTCTAAATTTTGTACTCGGTACAAACTAAATTCCTTGGCAGTGCTTGAATCCCGCTTTATTTGTAACATCGCTACAATTGTTGCTTGTTAAGCCATGACAAAATAGGATGCATTCAGTCCTCTCACAAAATGTGAACAGAATGAACAGGGACTCTACATCTATGGTATCTATGATACCTAGGTGATGTTTTATTTCCTTTTTTTGAACTCTTCAAACATGGAGCAGACTTGAAGCTGTCACCATTTGGTGCAGACAGAGATCACTTTTTTGAAATTCAGCAACATGAATCTCCACTGCACTGGGACTGTGACTTTATATCTGGAGCTTGAGTCTGTCAATAAAGATGATAATATGCAGCTTCAATATTAACTCAGTACACACATAGTGGACATGTATGTCTGGTAATATGCATATAAGTGGACTTCAAAGTCTTTTTTACAGTCAGCGCTTGCCCTAAGCATCATTTCGTTTGCTTCTTTAGGAGGGCTGCGTTCATGAGCTTAAATGACAATTTTTAGTAGTGTACGCTTTACTACTACTTCTACTTCTCACCATTATCCACAGTGACTTGTAGTAGATGGTGTTTGGGGTGCACTGATGAGGAATTTTGGAGCTGATCAATGATCTCAGGAAGCAGTACAGGCAGATGCCAATCAATGATCAAAATGTTGTGTCTCTACCTTATTCTTAAAACTAAAGAATAAATAAAATAAATAAAATATATAGGACACAAAATTTGGGACTTTCATGTCTGGCAGAAATGTGGTACAATTTCTAGATATTTGGTGACAAATCTCAATATCTACAACATGGATTAGCACAAAGGTTTGCAGAAACCAGAGAGCCCAGCCTTGTTCTTTGGATTATGACCAAATATCTGCAAAACTCCTGATCAGCTTCAGTTGTACTTTGTGTTAATTGCCATTTAGTAAACATTAAGCTAAGGTTTGCTAAGACCTGCTTATCATAAGCATGTTTGCATTGTGAGCAAATTCACATGATAAAATTACATTTAGCTCAAACCAGTACAGCCTCACAGCTGTAAAGTATGGCTTTTCCGATACTGCGTAATATTTTAGCTTTGAAAACAGCCAAGTTAGATACAGACTATCTTTAAAATGTAATTCCATATATGTTTTTTCTTTCCCTTTTCCTTTACCAGTGTAGCATGTGTATTTTGCCATAACAACCTTCTATGCAGAACACAGATCTGAGAAAAAGTTCAATATTTTCCTCGAACTCCACAGCCTTTGTGTAAATGACAAACTCTCCGGCAGCTTACTTTCTAACAAGCTTTACATGTCTTGGCATCCAGCCAGCTAACGCCTGCCTTTATGGCTTGAGAGCTGTGTGTGTAAGTGTGTGCCTGTGTGACTTTGGCAGGGAAAACTTCTTTGGGCAAGTGAGTCTTACTCATTAAGAGTTTAGAGACAAACTGTGCTCCCCTTGTTCTTCTGCGATTTTAAGGAATCATGGAGGCCTGCTGCTGTAAAAGCCTAAGCTGGTAATGTCTGAAGAGACTTCACTGTAAAACTGTGTCCTGTTGGTGCAGGAACTCTGGTGCTGTGTGATTGTGATCGAGTTTTTCATTGCTAAAACAAACCACTGCACCATTTCTTCTTTCACTGAGCTGATTTGTCTTCTACCATTAGTTAGGGCTGGACTGACTCACAGAAATCCAAGGTGGTAAAATCACTTTTCTTAATGAGAGAGATCTAACTGTAATTTATACAGTATGTGGCATATGACATGAAGATCAGGAAACCTAAATTACATTTTTGACATATGCACTTAGCTACTGAGCTCTGTGCTGTTCTATTCTGAGTTTGCTAAAAAAAAAACAAAAAAACACCCTTCTCAATTCATCAGTCAGTCGCTCATATCTAAGTCATATTTTAATCTGCATTGAATCTGAAATGTGTCTTTTATTTACAGTCATACAGAATCAGTTGCTGCTGCTTGGCAGCGGTGGAAGTTTTTATCTGGCTGTAGCATCAGGGATTGGTTTCCGCTCCATTTTCGACAGATTAAAAACTCAAAACATATACTGTACACAAATACACAAACACTCTGTGCTAGAGTGTGTGAGTTGTAGTGGGTGTGCACAACTCCTGAGGCCCACAGAGTGAGACACATTTTTAGACGCATGCAAGAGTCAGACAGAGAAAGACATCTGTCACTCTCTGAGTGGTACTTTCCCAATGCGACTGATGAGGTACTCACTCTCTCTCTCTTTCTCGCTCTCTCTCTCTCTCAAACACACATACTTAGGGAGGGCTCAGGTGAGAAGGCTGTGTCTGTTTGAGTGTCAGTACTTTAACGGGGTGCTGATCTTGTACAAGACAGGAAGCAGTAAACAAATCCCCCAACATGTGGCAGCTTGCTGGAGCGCATCCGTCTCTTTTTCTCTTTCCATCAGAGTGTGTTTGTGTGACTTATGGCGTAATGAAGTATCCCAGCAGAGTGGAAATTGGAACAGCTCGTCAGTATAGTGGTGATGTTGGTACACTTGAAATGGAGTTTGTTTTGGTGAAAGAAATTGTGCAATAAACAGTAATCAGAAACACATTTGCTGAATGATTTTACATGTTTACAAAAGTCAGCCTGCTACACAATTGAGAAGTGGCTTGGAGGTTTTTATCATCTGTGAAATGATATTTAATCTGACGTGACCTCTCTGAAATGAAGTGTACAGTAAGTGTTTCATAATGTATGAAGAACTGTCCATATCTCTAGATCACAGAGGGGTAGGGCTGGGAGGTAGTTTAGTTTTTTATTATTTTGCGTCCTACTGGCTTGTCCTGGCTTTCAGAAGCTGTTGAGATATTGCTGCGTATGCGTCCTAAAGTTTGTATTGGATTCAAATCAAGCCAACATTAGCTGATACTGGAGACAAACTTTATATCAAAGGTGCCATGTGGAGTTATGCCTCCATTCACGGATTACCACCAAAAGACGTCTCTCAAACATGAATCTTGCATATTTTACATCCATGTTCCTTGGCTAAATATTATCATCTTCTCTGTCTTTCCTGGTACAGTGCTACTACTACTGCATATTGTATTATGGCCACCAACTTGAGGTCAGTGCATGAACCTGGCAACAGGGATCATGATTGTTTTGTTTGGATATGCAAATGGTGCCGCTCTTGGAATGGCTTCCAGTTTTTCTCAGTTGTCACTGCACCTTTTTGCTTTAGCTTTTGTCCCCAAAAAGCAAATTCTCCAAAAAGCAGAATTGTTAAAGAAACAGTTGGCAGTACAAATTCAGGTGCAAACAAGTCAATTGCAGTATCAGTTTTGTAAAAAAAAAAATTCTTGATACTGTTCTGATAATCATGGTATTAGATTACAGCCGCTTTTGATTATTTCAGCTGTCATTTGTTAAGTGATTAGTATAAAGTGTTACCTGGATTCATCTTATCAAGTGCCTACTTAGTTGCTCTCCTTGTCTTTCTCTCTGCTTTGTAGTTATTGCCCTTATGTTGTTCTCTCTCTCTCTCTTTATTCATCTATATAATGATCTCTATTTATCTTTTTCTCCTTCTCACGGTCTCTAAGCAGACTTTGGACGAGGCTGAGGAGGGGGCTGCCAAGTCCTATGAATTATTAGACTAATGGGCTTAAGTGGCTTGTCCTAACATTGTCTCCTTCCAACACATAGCCATGCAGAGGCTTAGGAGAATCCATAAAGTAAGAATAAAAAAAATTAGAATGAATCCTAAATACCAACCCCCCGCTTACTGTTTTTTTTTTAGGTCGGGATTAAGATTCATCTAAAGGAAACGTTAACTTCGCCCCCCCTTCTTCCCCTTCTCTCCCACCTCCTCCTGTGTCTCCTCTGCTTTGTAGGCGCAAAGTGATCCATTGTTATTAATTTGAAAGATGTGCCGCATGCTCTCATTCCCTGCAGAGGCTTTTAGTAAGTGAGCTGTTACAATATTTGACATTAAAAGGCGGCGAATCTTCTTAAAAATAGTGAATGAAACTGGGATAGACTAACTACAACATATGTTTCAGGATAAGAAGACGCTGGTTGGGATGAACATTTCAAGGAGAAAAAGAAACGAGAGAGGGCAAGTCAGGGGACTTGTGTGTGAAGTATGACGTCTTGTAACATGGAAGTCTTGATGAGCTTAGTGTGTCCCTCAGTCTTTGCTATCTAGCACTTTGAGATGACAATTAGCGGTACATTGAGTGGGTTTTAGGGAGAATATCAGAATTCAAAAACGTCCGAGCAACAAGCAAACAACTATCTGACTCAAATACAGTATTTCTACGTGAAAAAAAGAGAACATGACTGGTTGCTCTATTTAGCACAATGTTGGCAAAAAGTTGTGTTGGTGCTCTTTTTTTGGTGTTTTTAACTTTGGATAATCCTTCAAACTGATGGATTTGTTTTTCAAACGGGACTTCATGGATCATGTTCAACCTCCTCCAATGCAGACCGTTACATTGCTTTAATGCAAGGATGTTTTCCTGTGCGCTTGCGTCCACTAACTTCTGTGACCTGATTTGGAGTTACCCCTTGATTGCACTGGGCAGCGCTTTGTTACCTGGCATGTGCACTGCTGTTTTGTTCCACCCTCCACATGACTTCATATCCCACCGGGGGTGTTTCAGAAGTGGGGCATCATGCTGCATAATGTTGTTGACTTGTGCAGATTGTGTTTATTTCATAATTTGTTCTTGGTTTTTGTGCTTCTTCTGCGATTAAGTGGGCTACATAGTTAAATCGTTTAATCATTTTTCTGTTTTAGGTACATTTATTGTTAATATTTCCAATTTTTTTTGCTTTAGAGCCCGAGCAGCACCAGGTGTTTTATTCTGAAATTGACCGGATACTGACTGACTTCCTCCATGGCTTGATCTGCTGTGTGTAAATTGTCATTGATTTGGGTGTCACATTATTTCACAGCGATCAAATATGAATGAAAGAAAGAGTATTTTCAGATTTTGAGATTTATTTATTTTTGATCTGTATGAGCTTCTGGTTTTAAAAGGGTCAATATTTTAGTGGTATTCTTTGGTCTCATCTGGCCTTTTTAAAAGTGCAATGGATTGTGATTGATGTGATTTTGTGCACATATACACACACACACTGTGGAACCTTATATGCAATCAGTGGGTCACACAGGTCCAACCCCTTTTTGAAAAAAAAAATAAAAAGTTAAAAAATTCCCCCCAAATAAAAAATAACGAAACAAGAACTGACAAAAAGAGGTACACCCCTTGAGGCCTTCTTAATGAACCAAAGTCCAAGTCGGACAGAGGCAGCCTATTTCCAAACTTTTTTCTCCTTTTCCTTTGTGCATCAAACTCTTCAAAAAAACATAACAAGCTTCTTTCATGGATCAAACGAGAGCGGCACTGCTCATTGTGCCAAAGCGGGATAAAAAAAAAAAAGGAGACCGAGAGTGAAAGAGAGAGAGAAATACCTTATTATTGTTATCAAAGTAAAGCCAGCTCCTCTCCTGCTGCTCTTATGGGACCTCCCTGACTCTCTCTGCTCATAGACCCAGGGGGAATCTAAACATGACCCGCATACACACCCCCCTCTTCCTGGAACACACACACAAACACACACACACACACACACACACACACACACACACACACACACACACACACACACACACACACACACACACACACACACACACACACACGCAGGGCTGTCTTGGTGCACGTTGTTTCATTTGTGAAATTAGTCCATTCTCTCTGACCCTGTCTTTTCATCAGGCGCGGTGGTGCATATTTTAGTCCCTTTCCTGCGCTTGTTTTACTAATTGGTGGCTATACTTTGCCCAACACTGATATCCTTTGATCATCTCAGATCATTACGTTTACCTCATTAATTTGCTCAATGTGATTTTTCTCCCCCCAAAAAATGGAAGGGTCCGTGCAAAATTGGATTAATAATAGATCATATGAGCCAAAAGAAAGTGTAATTCCTTTGTGATTTCTCCTCCACTTCTCTTGCTTTTTCTTTCTCTGAATATTTGGTCTCATTGTCCTGTGCAGGCATGTCAGCTTGAAAGGAAAAGGTCAATGTTTTGGGAAATATGCTACAATGAATCTGCTTCAAGTTTGGGAGCTAGAGTTCGGATGTCAGGATGGGTTCAGCCTAGCTCAGCAGTGGAGACAGTTACACAGTCACACCTAAGCTGTCTTCCTAGCATAATATATCTTATTTATTCAATGCTGAGATCATATTACATAATATCCTGATAAAGGCCCAATATGGCGGATGTCAGAAGTCGAGAACAAAAATGAACGTGAGATGTAAAGTAACTGATACAGGAGCTGGATAGCCTCATAACTTTGAGACAAAAACCAGTATGTCAAAATGTATTTCCCTCATCTCACCTAGTTTGACAACTTCTACAGTCCCCTCCAAAACTATTGGAACAGTGAGGCCAGTTCTTTTTCTTTTACTGTACACTGAAAACATTTGGGTTTGACATCAAAAGATCAATATGAGACAAGAGGACAGTATGTCGGCTTCAGTTTCCAGGTATTTACATCTAGATCTGTTAAAAAAATGTAGAAGATAGCACCTTTGGTTTGAAACCACCCATTGTTCATGTGAGCAAAATTATTTGAACGTGTGACTTGCCCAGGTGTGTCTTAGTACATTGGTTATTCAAACAACAAATAGTGCTGAATGTCTACTCTCAATTTCAGCTTTGGGTTTTGCCTTTGCAGACTGTATTTATAGCTAAAAAGGTGTGCAACATGAAGACCAAAGAGCTGTCTATGTGAGAAAAGCAAGCAGTTTTTAAACCGATTGAAGGTGGAAAATCAATCAGAGCTATTGCATAAAAGTTACCAGCCAGTACAACCATTTGGAATGTCCCGAAGAAGAAAGAAAACACTTGTGTACTCAGCAACAGATGTCCAACTGGAAGACAAAGGAAAACATCAGTACTTGATGACAGAAACATTGTGAGAGCTGTAAAGAAAACCCCTAAAACAAATGTAAGTGACATCACCAACAACCTCCTGAGGGCTGGAGTGAAGGTATCACAGTCCACCACCCGCAGGAGAACAAAAGTAAAGGGGCCACACCAGAAGATGCAAGCTAGGGATGTCCCGATCAGGTTTTTTTTCCCCGATCCTGATCAGAGTCCTTTGATATTTATTATACCATGGTCTAGGGGAATACTCGATTCTGACTGGCTGCAGGGTGTCCATTAATCCCTGATATATGGACACCTACCAAGTGGTTCCAGTCATATTGTCTGTTCACCGTTATGAAGTAATGTGCTAGCCAGCGTATCAGCCTGTCTCTAAAATGAGTGACCATAGCAACGGGAACGCAGTCAAAGCCTCTGTTTACGATTTATTGCAACACCGCAACAAACTAACAACAATGAGTGACTTCAACATTTCTTTTAACCTATTTGTAGAATATGACAACTTTGATGACTGGGATGCAGCTGAAGAAAGAGAAATTGAAAAGAAAAGAGAGAAACGGCACAAGGAGAATGAAATCAAATAGAAGATTTTTATATTTTATTTCCAACTCTGAGTGCAGTCCGTCTGTCCTTCAGTTCCTTATCCTCTGAACACCACAGGATGGCGACTGTAACACACAACCTGCAGAAAGTACACTTCCCCTCCAAACCTACTGATACTTTGTATCACATAAGCGAATAATCTCACATCCTGTTCGATGTTCAACTCTCTACTTCAGGCTGCGGCCACTGTAACGTTACACGTTGCAAGATTGAAAATCTTGATATTGATTTGGTTGGTTAGCTAGCTAGTCTTGTTGTTAAACATAGTGTCAAATTATATTCACTGTACGCAATGTTACTGACTTTGAATCTTGCTAGCATAGCATTAGCTTTCTGACTCACCGCTGAGCGGACTAGAATATCTCCCATTGCCAAGTCGTATCTAAGGTCCGTCCTATTTACTGGAGGAGTGAACAACGTTTCCGTTGCATAAGAACCTTACGGGAAGATAATGATGATACATGTCGCTGCTGGACAGCTTTCGCTTTCTAATTTAAGTTATTTCCACATTGCAGACATCTTATCAGGTTTGCCAAAGTAACTTTACGTGTGCATCTGAGTTCTACCAGAAATTGTGCTCTGATGTTCGATGTTCAAATTTGCCGATCCCCAATCAGTGGAAAAATGGCCATATCGGAGAACAAATCACAAATGGAGAATGTAAAAGTTTGGGGATGTCACTGAATGCTTTCAGCTTCAATTTAATTTATAAAAAATGGGATTACATAAAAAAAAAAAAGTTGGCTGTGCTGTCAGGTGGAGACATGCACTCCAACTAAGTGTTGCACAGTTTCGCCCAAGTTTAAGAAGGCAGATGAGATTAAACATGACATGATGTATTTCCCACTATGGTGAAGTGTTCCATTAAAGTTCACTATACAGGCTTGTCATATACACATTCAAACTCACTGACATGAAAAGACACGCACTCGGCAGGTGCAAATACCCGTTTTTACTTCCACATAGAACAGGTCTTGTTTGTTCAAACATACATTAAACATAAGAGAGAAACACTGTGATTCATCTGAACCGCGTCAAGTCTACAATCATAGTCCACTTACACTCACCAGCTGCGACTGTAGAGAATGTCAGCGTCTCCTGTATCACGCTGTTTCCTGTATTTTATCCCCTTTTCAGCATCAGTATCTTCTCCAAAGATATCTTCTCTGACAATAGGCTGTTGTCTGTGCTTTGTTGTTGACGGCTTCATTGTCAGTCCATCCAACTCAGAATTGTGTCACGCATAAAGATGTGTATCTCCCACTTTCTTTCTCTTTGCTCTTCCTCTTGTTTTCTTCGGAGCAGATTACATCTTGGATCACACTGTCTGCAGACGCTGCTCAGCATTGTGCTTCGTCTCTCCCTTGTTGTCACATTGAGCTCTGCACCCTCCTATTATCATATAGATAAGTGAATGTTCTGTTGCGGAGAGACGAGAAAGCGCGGCTCTAATGTAGTGCATTGTGTATGTTGTTGAAATAGGCCCCTGTCGCCTCTGCCATTCATGTTGCCTGCCCCTCTCTCCTGGTTGTAAACACAATCACTGAAGATTGTGAGATTCTTTCGAGACTTGTGTCTGACGAAAAGATGTGTATTTGTGTTTACTTTCTAACTTGGTTATGTGAAGTGAGTGTTTATAGGATATGATTGTCTACATGGGTGCAGGTTCAATCTGGAGTGTGCGTACAGATTTGGGTATTATTTCAATCAGAGGAAGAAGGAAATGCATTTGATAATAGTTTATGTTGTAGTGAACATTGAGGATGGTCAACATTTTCTGCAGAATTCACACACTCCATAGCTGCTTTTTGCACAAAGTGTGCAAAAGTGTGTGTTTGTGTTGTGTGTGTTCGTATCGACAAGAAGAGAAGTTCTTTGACAATGATAGAGTAAGTTTGGGCAAGAAGAAAATCCCCTGCAGCTCCCACAGCTCAAATAGCTTTTTGGTTCTGTGTGTGTGTGTGTGTGTGTGTGTGTGTGTGTGTGTGTGTGTGTGTGTGTGTGTGTGTGTGTGTGTGTAACAGGAATATACTACTTAACTCTCAAATCCTCCTTCCTCCCAGGGTTCCCACTTTCTTACACACACACACACACTTCCGTAAATCTATTATTGACTGGAGCACCACTGAGGGACACAGCCCTCACACCATAAATGCACTGGTTAAACTAGATTAAATCTCTTCATTTAGCTAGGGAACCGCAGTCCAGTCCAGTCCAGTCCAGTCCAGTCCAGTGTAGTTCAGATCCATCCACCCTGTCTGATCGAGCTCGGCTCAGTTGACTTCAGTCACTTTTAGCAGAACAGTGTGAACTCAGCCGGAGGAGCTGCAGGCCGTGATGTGATGACTCAGAGATGGAAGGAGACAATCTGTTCCCTGTTCAGCCCCAGGTGTGTGTGTACATATGACACACATGCAGTGTGTGTGTATTAATGTAAATGCTCCTCAAGGATTTGATGCACTGTGATATTGACAGAAAACAGAACAGAATTTATGATTTATTTATATTTGTTATATTACCGAATGTACCCACTGTGATTTATACAGAGTGAGGTTTTTCTGCTGAATTTAATTTACCTCTGTATTTGTTATCCTCAAACATTTTGGAGGGTTAAAAATGAAATTTTAAAAAGTAGCACACATTTTGTAAAACAAACAATTCCTTTATCACAGCTTGATTTAAAGCACGTGGGGTTTCTGCACAACACCAAAACAGCTTGTTTAGAAAATAAGAAAACTTTGTTCAACACATTTCTGAAAGAAGTTTGTTCCCTCAATTAAAGGTTGAGCCCTAATGTGGGATCAACAGGGCGTCAGGGAGGTCGAGCTGAGTATAGTTAATGTAGGTGTTGCAGTGTGGCAACTACAAAACTTTTTTGATGGGTTTTAGATATGTATCCTTTTCAACAAAAGCAATTCAGTGTATAAACTAAAGTTGCCTGCAAAGTACAGGTTATGTTAAATGACTTAATTTTGTGTGAGGAGATCATAAAAGAATCACAAAAGAAAATAATGCATCCTAACCATGGTTTTCTTTTGGCACAGCATACTCCTGTCTTGCATGATGTGTTGTGTTTTTCTGGTGGTTGATAGAAATTGAAATATTCTTAATTGTTTTGCAGAATCTGCACAAAGCACAGAGTCCCACCGCTTTTTTCAATACTTTAGCCTATATTTGATCGGCCAGTTGTCCAAGGCGATTTTGAAACAGTGGCTTTGCGGTTCAAGTACCTTGTCCAGATCCACGGCTTCCAACCATAATTGGAAAACCTTTACTTAAAAGTTTGCCATGCCTCATACCTGGTAACTGACTTTTCAAAGAATGGACCAACTGTTATAAGAAATGCAGGAATACACCATAGTGATATGTCATGAACAGATTTTTTTCCCCTCTGTAGCAGTGCACACAATACACAACCGTTCAGTAACCTAATTAGTGTACTGCAGTCCGTCATATAGTCTCACATCTCACAGCAAACCTGATAGACACACATAGGTTACCCACAAAGTTCGGCCAGTAACGCACAGTTTCAGAGCAACAAAATCACCACTGTGCTTCACTATGAAATCTAGCATCAAGAATAAGAGTTTAGAATAATATAGGCTGTAATAGGCTTAGCTCTATCCAGGCTACAAAATGGTCAGGATTTATCGGAGCGTTTCAGGATGTGGGGGACATAAAATCCATTGCCTGCGTCCAAGCAGATCCAGCGCATACTTTTCCTAAATATTGATAAAAATGTATTGTACAGTATACAAGTTTGCTCACCCACCTCTGTGAATACTGCTACAACCCTGTCGAGTCAGTCTTAGGTATTTTCTTGTCAAGGTGAATGTTATTGTGAGTATAACAAAGGTGGAGGACACACAAAAGATAAAGTAATTGTAGCTAGGTGGATTGAAAGCATGCTATGATGTTAAGAAGTCATATTCGTGGTGATTAAACTTAACAACATAAAATACCAAACTTTAAAGCATGCAGAATTCAATCCATGTGAACTTTCACTGTCTGCTCCAATTATTGATCCTTTCTCTTTTCTTCTCTACTGTGGAAAATATATTTAATTTATTTAATATTTCTCTGCTTTTGGAGACTTATAGTTGATATAACGTCATCCTTTTGTAGAAAGAGAGAATAATGGAACAGTTAGTGCCATTTAAGTCCACCATATGTTCAACATAACAGCAGATTTCTTTGAATTTTGATGCTTATGTAAATATGTGTGTGTTTTCCTGTTTGTCTTCTCCACCTGTTCTCTCCTTACATACTTGCAGAGGCTTTTTACTGTATGCTCAGATTGTTAATGGGTATCCCTAATAGTGGGTCACAAAATATAATGTGTGTGTGCTTCCATGTTTACATGTGTGTGTCTGAAACAATATATGTGCCAGACTGATCACGGCTTTCCTCTGATCCAGCAGCACCACCACCTCACACACAGGCACCCACACGTCCTCCCTCCTCCTCCGTGCGTTCTTCCACTTTCAACATCCTTCCCTTTCTTATGGAAAAGAGCCAATTAGACTTGTGTCTGTTTGTTTTAAACAAAATGGCTTTTAATTAGCGCGATCAAAAAGGCTTCTCTTTGCAGGCCCCAGGATCCACTTTGTAGTTCCCCCTCCAGATCGCACACGGGTTTGATGCCACCTGATAGGACGCCAAGACAATCAGAACACTTTTATAATGAATACACACACATTTTATCACTTTGTTTCCATCTATCGCTTGTTCTCTCTTAAAGTCTTTTGGTCTTTTGTTGTATTGTCATAACAACCATTACTTTCTGCTGCCCACATCCTCTTAATTCTTCCTGTGTCGTTCCTTTCTTCTCTTTTGTCCTGCCTGTCTCTGATCTGTGTTGTTTTAATGATGTGGCCCAGCATGGCTCACTGCTGGACATGAACATGTCCTCCGTCTTCCTCTTTTGCAACATTCGCTTTGCAAGTTGCATGCCAGTATGTTTAACAACACTTGATTTCTATACTAAGATGCAACCCTTATCCCATGCCACTATTATCTGCCCTTGATGTTTGGAGTAAGGATGTGTCAACATAGAAAAAAAACCATACAAACCTCTCTAATAATATTTTAAGTGTTGCAGCTTTTTTGTAGCAAAGTTCTCCCAATAGTCTGGGATTGCTCTCCTTGCAGATACTCCTCAAACTAATAGACTTCGTCCGGGGTTGTTTCTAAATCTTTCCTCTTGCTGCCAGTCTCAAAAAACAACATTGCCAGGCACACAAAGCTACACTAGCGAAATCTATGAGGCTGTGTTAGTTACATTTAGGATGTAGGATTTATTGTATCTTTACTACAGTATCAAAACATGGCAAAGAGTGCAACTTTTCTAAAAATTGCTTGGGGCATGGCTTTGGTAGGCAGTGTTGGTTGGTTGTCCTGTTGCTCTGTCTGTCCAGTGGGCTGCTGGATAGATTGCCATGAAACTTTGTACAGGTATTCATGGTCCCCAGAGGATGAAATCTAGTGATGCAAGTTCTCCCCTGGCTGTTCTTCTAGAGCTACCATCGACTTAAATTACCATTGGGTGGACTGCCGTGAAAGTTGGTAGAGGCATTCATTGGTACAGGATGATGTCTCCCAGACACTTTGATAATACTTTGACCTTTCATCAGTTTTCTGCTTTATGTCCAAATACCTGTCAAACTCATGAAATCTGCTTAGCATCAACATCTTAGCATTGATACCAGGGCTGACCCAAACACTTCGAACATCCAAATTGAAAAAGCACATGTGCACTGGCTGCACTTGAATAGGGGCAAAAGACAGATGAGACCGAGAAATGGAGCTCCCAGCACTCAGTTGGGTGCAAAAACAGGGCACATTATTCTCTCAAATTAAGAATTTTGGTACATATACACAAATAAGTTGTTCAACAACTCCTGTCTGAAAAATTCTCATTGAAGCTTTAAAGCCACAAAAATAGTATTTGGGACAGTCCTAATTGTAACTGTTAGCGTGCCAAAGTTCGCAATAATCTCAAAAGCATTCTCACAGAGCTGGGTTAGCATGGTTGTAGAGTTTTGGTCTTATTTTGTTGGCTCAGAGTGGGATATTTGGTGATGAATGCCATGGCTTCGTAGCACTTTCACCATACAGCAAAGGGGATCTCTGAGTATCTGATTCTGTCTCTGTCTGTGAACATACGTTTATTTCTAGACTTTGCACCTGTACCTATACGTGCTTTGTTTACTTCGCCAGATGCTCTCACGCTGACAAAAACACTGCATCTCAGTGTGTGTGTTTGTCTGTTCCTTTGTCTGTCTGTCAGGTGATGTCCGCCGTATTATCGGTCTGCTGCTGACGGTTGCTGCAGGGAGTAAACATGTGACCCAATCAGCTCACTACTGCTCAGCTCACCATAGCTCCTAATTGACATGTGTGTATGTGTGTATGTCTCTGAGCTGAAATGGGTTCAACTGACAGCTGTCAGGTTGCTTGACTCAATCACGATCTTCTCTGTCTTTCTTTCGTTCATATATTTTGACATGTGTATGCACGTATACACACACACGCACACACACACACATGCATATATACACACTTGTGCACACACACACACGCGCTATCCATTTGGCGAAACATTTACATACATTGTATAGTGGATTAATAATAAATCCATTGTAAGATCTACACACACACACACACACACACACACACACACACACACACACACACTCTATCCATTTGGCGAAACATTTACATACATTGTATAGTGGATTAATAATAAATCCATTGTAAGATCTACACACACACACACACA
>CAEMYA010000112.1:295796-338586 GCA_903131615.1 Diplodus sargus
CACACACACACACACACTTTATCCATTTGGCGAAACATTTAGTGGATTAATAATGAATCCATTGTTAGATCTAAATTGACATTTTAGATATTTCTCATGAATACTAGCTAACTATCTATGAAGATGATGTCATTAACTTCTCCTGACCTTTTAAGAGTAATTTAATCCTACAAAGTATTGTTTCACTGCCTTTTCTCTTCAGTTTCATTCAAGTGTGGTTACATAGTAGGAGTAGTGTTGAGTAGCACCTGTAATTACAATATTTTGTGTTGCTGTTAAATTGGATCTTTCAAACTTGATCTGACAAGGACATCAATGATTTGATACAAAAATGCTTGATTTAATAAACATCATTATTATCATCATAATAGTAATCTTTCAGTGTCCTGAAGACCAGCCTCATTTGTTCTCAAAACTAATTTGACAGTAGCCTGTCAAAATGTATCACATCATAATTGAAGTGTTTAGTATATGTTCACAATCTGTATTAATTTTGTTGGTTGATTCTCTCTATCCATCCCTTTTCTCTTTCTGAAGATTTAAGGATGCATGGTGTCGTATGCTGAACAGACTGTTAAACCAAAAACCACCAAAAACTGCAGGCGGGAAAAACATCCCAAGTTTCGCAAAACTTTTCATGCTTACTTGAGGGGGTTTTTCCTTTTTTGAAAAAGAGTTGATGTGCTAAATAGGAGCTGGAAAGGTGTTTTTTCTCTGAAAAGAGATGAGCTGTTTGCTGATAACAAGAATGGGCTCTAGAGGCTTGAAAAGAACACCAAACACGTTTGACAAACGGTTTCTATCTTTGTGAATTAGGTAGCAAACTAGAGTTTTTTCCAGGCATTGTGACATAAGTTCTCACCAGTTTTGCTCGATGTATCCTTGTGTGGAGACTCCTGATGCCATCAGTGAGAGGAGGGAGCTATGTCAGTGCAGTATGAGTAGACATTCACAGTCACCGTTTATGGATGAGTCCCTAGACAAAAGCCTTTGCAGTACCCTGGCTTTAATGGCTGCACAAGCCTGATTTATTTTACGAGTTAACCCTGACCCTACTCTGTCTCACAGCATCACCTTCACCACTGCATACACATACACACATATTATAACACACACAAGATTATAACTCATGTATCTGTCAGAGCCTGACAAATGGACAGAAACAAAGCACGATAGGGACCAATAACAAGACAATACAGATGATATGTCGCCTTATTTTTTAGATAATGTGTGTGTGTGTGTGTGTGGAGCTAGCTGTCTCTTTACCTACTACAGTAACAACCTTATTGTGGATATGAGTAGCACTTAATGTAGAGCGTATTTGCCTGTAACCTTCCCTCTCTTTACTTTCCAACAGCTCTCCGTCTCTTCTTCTCCTCTGTCACAGTGAGTATTCGCCTTTGCGCAAGTGCGTGTGTCTGTGTGTGTGTGCACGCATGTGTTTTAGCGCACTTAGCATGGAGCCCCCTGGTTTCCATTCATTTCCATATAATTAGATTGTGTGTGAAAGGCTACTTCCAGTGCATTGATTAAGTGTCAGAGGAGAGGAGAGGAGAGGAGACAAGCATCTCTGGGCAGAAGAGTAGCATGAGGGGGCACAGCACTACAACGACCTGGCACACACACGCACACACAGTTACACATAGCTCCTCCTCTCCTGTCGCCGTTATAGAGAGTGATGTCTTGGCTCCTAAAAAAGGCACCAACAAAAGGATATGAAAGTCTGTTTGTAATAATGACCCATATTGTGTACAGTATGACATTGCCCTTGTTTGCTCTCTTTCTCTTTTTGTTTTGTGTGACAGAATAGGAGCAGACAGCCTTAGCCTTGTGTTTTCTCCGACTATCCCCCGTTGTCTCTGCCTAAATTTATGTTTTGCTGTGGCTGAGTTTGACTCGGGTGTTATACGACCGTCCGCTAGCCTGCCCTATATAAGGGCAAAACTACCAGACTGGGCTGAGCTGAGCTGTGCTGGGCTAATTGATTGCAATCTTCCACAACTGTACCTTGAGCCAAACTGCATTCCAGAGGACTAGTGAGAAAACTAACTCTTGCACCTTGAGAATTTATGGTTATTGCAATAATGCTCTCTTCAAAAATCACTATTGAGGTGACTTGACTATTTTTAATGAGCCAAATTTAAAAGATGTATGATTAATGTACTTTTTTCACTGGCTTTTAGAGAGATTTAGGTGGAGAAGAGGTTGAAGACTCCTCTACCGCAGCTACCGCTAAACAAAGGGTGTCTCATTCTTATATTGCTGAGCATACCTGAAAAACTGTTGTTTTAGTTGGAAGTGCCTGCTACTGCAAACAATTCTTTATCATTTTGAAATGATGTTTTCAGCTTTCAGCACAGAACTAGCAGAAAATTGGTCTGAAGGTATTTCTCGAGGAATGGGTCAAAGGGGCAAAAAAATCATTAGGACTTTATCCAAATGGACTAGATATGGATCATAGCATTGGTTCAGCACAAGCTGTGTTTGCATCCGCTGACTTTAATCAATTGCCCCATTCATGCTTCATCATCATTGGCTCTTTCACTGGCTGTTTGTCTACTGGCTGACTTGTTACGTGGAATCATATCGAGGTTGTTGTGGAGTGTGGCTCTCATAGCCTAATTAATCTCACTATTACCCAGCTGATACATTGCTTCAAGTCTCTCCATCACCTCAACATCTTCTTTAAATGCAAAGCCTTTAGTGTTGTCCAATTAATGATTATTAACCATAACATGTTCTTGTTTGTGTTTGTTAAAGGGGGAAGTAGTTCTCTTAGCAGAATCCTGGTTGCTCCTCAAATTCTTTTAGAGCATCCTTAAAGATTGGAGACTCTTTATCATATAACCATTGACATGAGATTGTTTTGGGGCATTTAATGCATTTATTTGATCGCTGACGAAGACTGATGCCGCGACTGTAAACCTGCTTGTAACACCAGAACAGGATAAAGGGTGAACACGATTGGACTTGGCAAGTCAAGTGGGGCTGCTTAAAGCCCCAGCTGAGTTTAGATAACAATCCCATCCATACACACACAACTGTGCTGTAGCTGCTCTCTGTGCTAAGTGCTAATTAGCAGAACAAAGCATCTGTTGTTCTTTAAACACAAGACAGTTAAATATTTCATCTATCCGCCTGTCTCCACCGATCCTCAGCTCCGCTGGAGGAGCAAGAGGAGGCAAGCTGACAGCACGCACACACCACTCACACAACCACTACACATACACAAACATTTGCTGTAAATGTACACATGCATGCATACAAATGAATGTACAACCCAGCAGAAATACACATGCTGGGACACACACACACACACACACACACACACACACACACACACACACACACACACACACACACACACACACACACACACACACCGCCTGCGCTCTCATGTGAGCTGACAGCAGCCTCGGCATAATGTGCTGTATTAAAGTGAACAGGACCTTTACTATAAACACCATTCCCCCTTAGAGAGCTGGAGGTTTGGTCTGACAGAGACAGGGCCAGTGGCTAAGTGCTTATTACCCTGCCTCCCCCGACACTTACAAATATACACTTTGTTCTTCCACTGTCTGAGGTAGGGAAGAGGGGGCGATTAAGAGAAAGAGAGAAAGATCACAACCTGGAGAGGAAAGAAAGGTTAAGTGAGTCGAATGATTTGAGATAAGAAAAAGACATATCAGATGCTCTGTCTGTCTCTTTCCCATCCTCGTCTTTTTACTCTCCGTCTCCCCGCCTTTTCCTCCCTCCATCTCTGTCTCTCGTGGCTTGAAGAAGGAGTGTGGGGGCAGAGCGCTCTCGTCTTGTTAAACGGCTGGCAGATGACAAAAAAATTAGAGGCATTTCGCTCTTGACAGGTTGTTGTGTGTGCGTGTTTTTTTTTTTCTTCCTCCATTTTTTCTGCTTCAAATGTTTTTTGTCAGTTTGTTTTCAGTCAAGCTGTCTCGGCAGCACAATAAGTGCAACCGGTGCACGCACGCACGCGCACACAAACACACACACACACACAATAAGAATCACACGCATGCAAAAACACATGTGCAGGTTTTTTGTGTTCTCATAGGAGACAGATCTGATTTTGTGTTCTCAGATTGGTGGCAATGGGAGGAGGGAGAGGAGCCGTACGCTCACAAAGACGTCTTCCCCTCCGCTAATTATCGAGACAGGCTTTGATTGCCTGTTTGGAAACAGGTTTTCAAACAGCTGTAATGACGATGATTAGGCAGTGCTGCAGAGTCTGTGCAGGAGGGGGAGGAGTGCGCACTGGGTCGGCCCAAACATCTCGCCACCTCGTGTTTACGTGAAGGTGTATGTTTTTCGCAGCCTTGCTCATATGTCATTTTGTAAAATTATTCTTACATTACACTGCAGGCCTCGTCCTTGTGCCTTATCTGCTTGACTCTTTGTAAGATGCTGCTGTTTGAGCTGACAAAGGTGCCTTCAGGTTCTAAACACCACCCTTTGAAATAGTGAATATGGTAAAATTGTTACATTTGTGCTTTGTAAAGTAAAGTGTTCCATTGCTGCTTTACTGGTGGCCTTAAACTATTGGATACATTTTTATGTTACTGTGGAAAACAGTCAAACAAATAATTAATCTATCAGTTAGACATATGCACACACACATATGATTTATCTAATGATTAGGACAAGATATAAAAAACAAGTTTAAAAAGAGAAAAGAGTTCCTAACCTGTAGTGTATGCACAACTGAGGCAAAGAAAGGCTCAGATAACACGAGCAAAATGGATGATTTAATGTTTCTCAACTCTAATAAAATTGGTTGTTTTAAAACACGTAGACTTTTTCTCTCCTCTCTGAACCCTTGCAGAACATTTATTGCAAATCGCAAAAATGTTTTCTCCCTCTGATAATCTCCACACCAGCAATGACATATTTGACTTAATAACCTACATTGTGCTGAGTTTGACATCATGAGTGAAACGGGCTGCACTTTTTCTTTGTCTTCTTCTTCGTTTTCTTCTTCATCGTCCCTGTGTTTTTAAGTGGATCGCGAACCAACTTTAATGCTGCAAAAAGCGGCCTACTGTGTTGGAGTAAATGCTGCGCTTATTTAGTCAATCAAAGCAATTTGGCTTTCTATGATTCTTTATATGGTTCTATTTATCTTCTAGATCAGGGGTGTGGAACCTTTTTCCTATCGGGGGCCATTTCAATTTTCATACCATCCCTCAGGGGCCATGACATTTTTGTTTTTTTAAAGGTGAGCAGCTCACAACATAATTTTTATGGCCTTTTTGAACTTCATTGCAATAACATAAATATCATGACTATTAATTAATGTTCTAGCCAATTTTAATTTCATCCATCTCAGTGTATCTTAGTGTTTTAATCCAATTAATTGTCTATTCCTGTTGGTTTTTATATTTGCTGATGTTTAGCAGTTTAAGCAGTAGATAACCTATAATGTACCTAAAATCATTTCAGAGGATTCTGATGTGAAATAAAAAAAAAAAAATCAGCCTTCTCAAATCTCATATATCAGCTTTAAATCACTCGAAAATGACAGATCTGAGTTGTCTTATATAAGGCAGCTCCACAGCGGCAACGACGCACTCCACAAATTCACCTTCGGCATGAAGTTTCAGCTTCTTAGCAATTAGCTCACTCACCTTCACTCACGAAGCTAGCCTGCATCACGTTGTCCTGGTCCGCTCGCGGTTTGGATAAAACTGCTTGCTGGCTAATCAAACTCGGAAAGTGGCAACTTTATCCATGTGCACTTGTCCTTTCAACGCATCCAGTTTTGCATGTTTCGCGCTATAATGACGCTCAAGGTTTGCCTTTTTCATTACTACCGGACCGTCCCCACACACCAGGCACACGGACTTGCCTTTCACTTTCACAAAGAAGAATTCATTCGTCTATTTATCCTTGAAAGAGCGACACTCCGCACCAACTTTTCTTTTCTTACTTGCCATCTTCCGTTTTAGCCAACGCAGGTCTCCTCTTGTTGTTGTCACCTGTCAATCACTGAGGACTCGACGCGATGAGATGACACGCAATGACAGTTACGATGATGTTGTGTTCAATGACCTTGGTCATGGCCCGGAAAGACAGACACCCGCCCCGGGGGCATTTAATTGCACATTTGAAAAAAATTTTTCCTGAATTAATTTTTTGTTAACGTATTTACGGATTGCCTCACGGGCCAGACCAAACTGTCTCGCGGGCCGTATACGGCCCGGAGGCCGGAGGTTCCCCATCCCTGGTCTAGATGATAGTGACAAAGCTATTCCAGATGCATCTTTTGTGTTTACTTGCACATGAAGACAAAACAATGCTAGAGAATGAATGTTGCTGTTTTTTTTTTGGGCAGACCAAGAAAAAAACAGATTTGAAATATGATAGTCACGGTTTACATATACTTCAGTTCCAATGGTTTCTACAGCTCTTAATTTTCTGTGATTGAATGAGTATGGAACACAAACTAATTTGTCACAAAAAACATTCATGAACTTCAAATCTGAATTTATTATAGGTCTTCTGAAATTGTATATTTTTGAGCTAGCAGATTTGTTAACATACAGTAACATGAACAATCAATTATGGTGATTATGGAAAATCGTTTGAATCGAATTTGCTTTGTATCATGGCCTCTTAACCTCTGCTGAGTGATTATGAGTGATAACAGCTGGTGACTTTTCTGGGCCCATTATAGTAGAGCTTGTTTGATACACCCACTAGACTCAGCCACAAACACTGCTATGCAAACGTAAAGAGCTCAGCATTGATCTGGAAGAGCACATTATTGATTTGAACAAGTCAGGAACATCACTTGGAGCCAGTTTAAAGCAGTTACAGGTCTCAACTGTATAAACAACTGTTTGTAAGTAAAGTGCATGGCACAGTCGTGTCACTGCCACCATCATGGAGTAAATGCCAACTATTACCTGCTGCTGAGAGAAAATTGATCAGGATGATCAAGAGTCAACCAAACCCCCCCAAAAAGCAAGTCTGCAATGAATTACAAGTCCAAACACACATCAAAGGTGGTAAAGGAATGGCTAAGTCAGGCTAGAATTGAGGTTTTGGAATGGACCTCTCTAGTCCTCCTGACTTAACAACATCAAGAACATGTGGCTGTGCTGACGAAACAGGTATGTGCCAGAAACCAACAAATTTAGTTGAACTTCACGATCCTGTGAAGAGGAGTTGTTAAAAGTTCAGCCAGAGGCCTACCATAAGCTTTTGGATGGCTATCAAAAGCACCTAATTGAGGTGAAAATGGCAGAGGAACATTTAACCAAATATTGGAATTACTGTATGTATAATTTTCAGCCAGAAGATGTGGTCATATTTTCAGAAGACCCATAATAAATTCATATTCGTAGCAACCATAGAAGTGTGTGTTCCACTCACTACATCACAGAAAAATGAGAGCAGTGTATGTAAACTTTTGACCACGACTGTTGTTACGCCCCTGATCTAGGGGAATCAGAGACATAACATCATGTACTTCTCCCTATTCTTCCCACTCCCAAGAAGGCCAGTGTCACAGGAACTTAGAATTAAGGTAGCATTTTTATTTTTGCTTCAGAGGGAGAGAGGGCCAAAACAACAAACAAAAGCATCGATCTCCCTACCTTCCCTATACAAATCAAAAGTATTAACAAAAAGACAAAATCTTACCCAACTCCCTAAATAAGGAAAAACAGGAGAAAAGGGTTAAAGAAAAGGCTTCTCCGTCCTATTGGGCTACCACACACGATTTTCTAGATTCACAAAAGACTCAGATTGAAAATTACACAAGGTTTCACAAAACACAAAATCCTAGTCAAACTAGACACTATTCCCAGTTTGATGTGGGTGAATGTGTGGAGAGGGAGACTGCATTCAGCCAGTGCTTCAAAAAGGCTCCTCTCCTGCCTCTGACCAATCCTGGAGCAGCAATCAGGTGGCTCCAGCCAATCAGCAGGTCCAACCTGCTAACAATCATTTACACACACACACACACTCAGCGTAGACTTCTCACACCCTTGGAGGAGGAGGGACAGAGCAGCTTGATACATATATACACACACACACACACAAAATAATGACCCAGGGTCATTACACTGTAGATGACAGGCTTTATAGTAGGGGTGTGAAATATAGCTTTAAAACTATAACGCGAGAAAGATTTTCATGGCGATATATAAACAGAAAACAGCTGAACAATGTTTTATCAGTAATCGTAGACAGCAGCATTTATTAGTGCAAACAAAATTAAGTACATTGACTGTTTCCATTCTTTACCAATGAGCTACTAGTACATTGATGACTGCCTCATTATATACTTACACTATCATGACACAGCATGACTCAAATAAACATTAAAGTAGGTTTGTTTTTCTGTCTTGGAAATCTTTCGTAAAAGTTTAACATAACTTACATTGTTTGCTCTTTTTGTTGTATGGATTGCGACTTGCTTCAGCTATGCTTAGTTTAGTCAGACTTAGTTTACATTTGGGCCGTGCATCACCAGCAGCTGCTATCTCCTACATAGTCTGCATGTACTCAGTGGTGTTTTTTTGCTTAAAGTGGTGAAGCAAATGTGTGTTCCCACCTTTGACTGTCATTGTTTTCTTGCATAGTTTGCACATTATTGTGCTTCGTTGGAGGCCAGACCTCTTGTCGCCAAACCAATTCCCTCATTAGTGAAAAAGCTCCTTTTTCAGGTATACGGTCCTTGTTGGAGGCTGACACATTGCTATAGCTTTAAGCCATGCTCTTGCTTGTTTTCATTGTGGGCTGTGCATTAACACGTCATCACGTCCATATGTTACCATGCAGCTATATCGCAATATTTTCCTGTTGTTTCCTCCTGAAAATGTATACCGGTCTTACGATATGATATGTAACAGCCCTACTTGGTATAGTATGTTGCAATGGTGGGAACGTGACCTTTAAGATGGGTTTCACGAAGGCTTGCATTGTAGGCCACAGATTTTTTTCAGTAATGAGCTGATGCTTTTCTCTCAGGTGGTGGAGTGGTTTAAGGCTGAAGATGTTTCTGCTCTTCAGTACGGCCAAAGGAAAAATGCATGAGCATCTGTGATGATTCTGCTCCATCATAATTTCATTAGAAATATTAAATCATATAATCAGTTTGTCTTGGATGTAAAACGAATCAAAGGTTTATTATGGACAACATTCACCTGGAGGAGCTCAAGCTGTCTGAACCTTATTAGAGATGGGAAGCATTTAAAACGAGCACCAAACAGCCACACAGTGGCAGCCAACTTCTCATTAGAGGTAGAGAGAGAGAGAGAGAAACAAGAGAAATGGAGAGAGAACCAGAGTGAGAAGGAGAGTTAGATCCTTGATTTGATTACTTCTGCTGCAGACAGACAATGCAGATCAAGTGATGAGAGGTCTTATTTGTTTCTGTGTGTGTGTGTGTGTGTGTGTGTGTGTGTGTGTGTGTGTGTTAAAGTCTCAGAGGCCATATATGTTAAGAGGGCTCCAGAGAGAGAGAGAGTGTGTGTGTGACACTAAGCATCAGTGTCTTGCTGGAATGGCCATGTAGTTAAGGTTCAGCACTCTTCTCATCAACGTGGACAGATCGATGTATGGAGGTTTAACTTCATGCAACACCCACATAGACAATCTGCTAGTGTGACTATAAATAGATGAGTTTCCAACCAAATCAGGTTTTACCTGAATTTCAGTTTTAGCAAAATTGTCAGAAGAAAATGTAAATTTAACCTTGTGGCCATCTATTGTAAATGTTAGAAGGAGCAGAACAAGAGAGCACAGCCATGTAGAAAGTGAGATGGTAAAGAATTAGATTTCTTTATTTAAAGAATGTTGGTGTCTTCTCATTGCTCCACAGGTCTGATGTTTTGTCTGAGGCTATTGGCAGGATCTACAGTGGAGCAAACGCTTCAGTGAATGTCTAACTTACATGTGTCCTTGATGTTCTTTATCATTTATTAGCTAAGCCTGTTTCTGTTGCATGATTATTTGTATGTCAGACAGTTAATAAGCAACTATTTTGATAGCAACAACTAATCATTGATGTCACTTTTCAAGCAAAAATAGCTAACATTTCCTTGATTCAGCTTCTCTTTTGTGAGGATTTGCTGATTTTCTTTGCCTTACGTTGTAGTAAATGAAACCTCTGACTTTTAGCGAGTCAGTCGAACCAAACAAACCGTTTGAAGATGTCACCTTTGTCTTTTGGAGTGTAAAGTGCAAAACGTAAGGTAGAAAACAAGTATACAATTCTAGCTTATAAAGGAAGTAATTGGTAGAGATGACAGGTGTGCAGTGTAGACTTCCCTCCATAAGCTGATGCCAACAGTGTTCTTCCCTAAGAGCTTTGTCTCTGCCAGTTGATTTAAAGCCTGGAACTGAAAGTGGCTGTTCAAGACAGCTAATTGAAAAACCCTCAAAGTGAATATATAGCATGTGGGGAGATAATTTGTTTAATCTGATGATGAAGTATTTGCATAACTGGAGAAGAGAGATGTTTATTTGGTAGAAAAGAATCTGTGAATTATCAGTAAAAATATCAGTATGAATCTCTGCATGCTCTGTTCACTCAAACACAATTTTAATGGTAATGTCTTCTTGTGCTTACTGTTGCAGTTAACAGTTTCTAGATGTGTCATGCCATGAATATAATGCAAGAATTGTTTAGGTCCTATTTTAGAATTACTGTGCTGTTTCTGTGCATTGATTCCCAGTGATCACCCGTCAATCAAACAATTTTGGCTCGATTTTCTGATTACATTTCCGTAGCTCTTTTCGCTCTCTTCAGCTCTTTCATCTGTTTTTGTCCAAGTTAACTACCCAGCTCTTGTTCCTCTAACTCGAAGCAAGTCATTTTTGCTTCTACCAGAGATGTAAATCACATCACTTCCTGCGCAACATAAGACTTTCCCGCCTGACACGACATGTTTAGATCGACAAATGTAATCTCTTTCATGAACTGGATATGTCAGTCAGTGATAAATGGAAGCAAAAATGACGGTAGTATTTTCACTTTAAGGAAGAGGCCAGGGGGCACAGCTGCTGTTGTGGCCTACGGGAATCTATCAGCTTCCCCCCTACACACAGCAAACATACAAACAACTAAAGTAGAGCAGGTTACAGGTAGCAGACAATACATATGTGACTCCCACAGATAAAAGGTTCATAGTTGAAGTGTTCACACACACATACAGTTTTCTTTTGAAGACTAACATGTGTTACACCTGGGATAAGCTAGATGTTTGTGAGATCAAATGTTGTCCACCATCCCCCCATCCAACTTATTATTTCTAATGTGAATAATAATCCTCTTGTGGAATTAATCTCTTCTGAATAGCATTTGTTACAACGCTGAGGGAGAATTAAAGCTGTTGTTCCACATCTGGATGGGATGAACTGCTCATGCTAGTGTACGCTCTATTTGCGTATACGTGTGAAGGAGAGTTCAGTATTAAAGTAGTCTGTTTTCTTTGGGAATGACTGTCTTGGTAAACTGCAGGCATCTGTTTATGTTAAATGCATTTAATTTGATCTTGGCTGATCTGTCAGTTTATCTGAGTTTGTCCCAGGGCTTTGATTCTCAGCCTAAGCCTGATTGGGGACAACAAGTCCAGTTATCTCATGCTTTTATTTCTCTTAATTACCTTTAGCTTTAATCGGATCCGCTTCGACTTTATTCACTTCATTTGTTTGTTTTTTCTAAATCAGTTTGCATGAAACATTAGTGGCCTAGTCTTTGTAGAAATTACAGCCATAGTCAGTTATTGTAAATTACAGTAGGGCTGGGCAGTATACTGGCATTGTATTATTAAATCTTTATATTGCGATATGATATAAGTGTTGTCTTTTCCTGGTTTTAAAAGCTGACGGTAAAATGATGGAATTTCCTGTACTGATCAGACTGTTCTACGTGCCTTCCCCCACACTCTTATTAGATCAGTCTGTATGAAAATTATTTATAAAAAATCTCATTGTGTTTATATGTTGTAAAAGTTTCTGTCACCCGGCCCTCTAGACATATTATTTGGCAAGTTATGAGCATGATGAAGAAAGACAAATGAAGAAAAAATAGAATCGAAACCCTATATCTATACTCTATCTTTATCTAGACTGTCAGACTAATGGACGATTGGCAACATTGCTTCATTCACATTTTTTCACTTCCAATCCGAATCCTGATACCTGAATTTGGATATCTGCCGATACTGATACTTCATTGTTTGCTTTAATATTATTATTATCATTATTGTTATTTTATATGAGGCTGAAATAAACTCCTCTCTACAGGCAAGTATGATATGTACATATGTGTGCATGTATGTCCCAAAAGGCAACTTGAGTTAAGTATAAGGTCAGAAAAGGAAGTCAGAAAAACAGGAAATCCTGCTAACAGGAAAAATCCCATCCTGAAAACAAATACGCAACTGTTAGGGTTTCAAATTGATTGACCCATTGAATTACGTTGGTATCGAACCTGATGCCAATACTGGATTGGATCGGCCCCATCCCTAGCTTCATGTATAGACTCAGTGGTCCCTTGAGGATGAATCCTAGTGACTTTCGTCATTCCCTGACTTGATATCCAATGCAACCAGCAGTTAAATATTTTAATGTATCTATTAAGATATCTTCTTATATACCAGAAGGATTTGGCACATATCGCACATACATCCACAGTCTGTTTGAATTAATATCTTAATTAATTTCCCTCTCATAGTGTATTGTGATTTCTTTGATTACCCTTCCATTTTGCCTCTATGGTCACCATGAGTTCAACAAACACGGGTTTGTTACCAAATACCTAATGAAAAAAAACAGATGACATTGTGGTCAGCCTCCACTGTACTAGGTGCAGTACAGCCTTACAGAGCTGCTAGTATGGCTGTAGATTATGTTATGTATCATGTCTTTGTCAACATGCTGTCAAGCAAATGTTGCACCTTAATATCTTATCCCACAAGTCTGCACTTATAATTTCACTTTGTTAGCTTCCAATATGTTCCTTTCCTTTGCCAAAGAAAGCAACTTGTTGTTGTTTTTTTGGCTAATTTGCTTGGCTGGCAGTCAGGTGGGTTCTGGTCTGATTGTTAATGATAAGTTGAACTGTCTTGGTTGAGCCAGCACAACCATAAGACGGTCCTTGTCCTCAGAGGGCAGACCAGGACACTGACCCACACAAATGATATTTCTCTCCCTAATGACGTTGTTTTACTTGGAACATTTAATCACATTAAAACATTAAGCAGCGCATCTGGCGTGTATGTCCTCTCAGACTTCTGCAGACACTGGTTTTGTGTTCGAGCCGAGTAGAGAGCGACAACATGCCAAACATGTGTCTTTGTTGCTGTCTGTCTCACAGACAGAGGGGAGAGAGACAGAAAGAAAGGGAGAGAGAGATAGACAAGGAAGAAGGAGAGCTGTAATTTAGCTAGCTGACAGAGGAAGTGAGATCTCTTGGGGGTGTGTGAGTGTGACACTCTAAATGAATAGAGACATCAGTGAGTGTGCGTGTTTGTGTGGACATGAGGAAGGATCTGTGCTTGCTGTGTTTTACTCACCCTGTCAAATCCGAGACAGCCCTAAGTGTTTTTTTTTATCAACCTTCCTCTTCCTTTCTGCTCCCTGTCACAGCTCTGTGGGGTGAAGTATATGTGTCCATGTGTGTTGTGTGACTGCCAAAAGGGAAATATGCAACAGGTAGGTGGTAGGAGACATGTGTGCGCAACACAGTTTGTCCTTTCATTCTTTATGTAGTGTTGATATTTTCTTTCTAATCTTGCTTTTGTTCCTCTCTGAAAGCAAGAAACCCAGACAGTCCAGAACCAGAACTGACAGTCAGTGACTTACGATGAAGTTTTAATAAGCTGTATTAAACCTTAAACTTTAACTCCTGTGCTCAAGTGAGGTCTTGATTCACATCTTGTAAGAACGAAAAGAAATACAAATATTTGATATGGATTAGATTTGACATTGTTTCTAGAAATAGATGTATTTTGTTATACTGTAGCTGTTATATAAATGTAATGGAGTAAAAGTAAAGATTTTTCCCTTTTGAAATATAGTGGAATGGAAATATAAAGTAATACGAAATGGAAATACCACTGAGTTGAGCTTGATAACAGGTCTTCAGAACTACTTACTTCCACTTCTGCAGCAGTAAGTGAATGTATCATTGCTCATAACACAGTGACGCATGATTCTGAACATGTTTAGTTCAGAAGTCTATTCGGTTTGTTGCTGGTTAGATATGTTACGTTAAATCTGGACATCATAACATTGATAGCTCAGCAGCCAGCTATTTGCAATGGAGCCATGACTTCAGGGGCCTTTCTGTGGCTTTTGTGGTCTTTGAATAAGCTTTTTAAGAGGGAAGTAGCATCCTGTGTATCACATCTGAACTGACAACGGTGCTCTCGGTCACCAGTAAGTGGAGCTCCACAGCTAAAAGCTACTGATTGAGTCAGTGACAGTGGTATTCAGTATAGTCAGTTCACATTTGGTGTTGAAAGTTATGTTTATATCTCAGAATTGTTGTCATATTGGCATTAGATGCAAAATCCTCTGGAGGCTGTGGATATATTTGGAGACTAAATGGGAAGCAAAAAGAATCAGTTTAAATATCTCGTTTTGAATTTGGCGCTACAAGTTTAAGTGGTGTAGAAGAGTTGGTTCAGGCAACTACTGTTCTCTTTTCTCCCTTCCTGTCCACTTTACCTAAAGCAGGAATTGTAGAAGTTGTTGTACATAATAATACAAAACTCTCGGTCAAAAGGGCAAATCTGTAGTGCTCCTGGCCTCCACAAATCCATAGTTCATGCTCTGTAGTCCAGAGAGCTCTCACTAAACTCCGCAGTAAGTGCGTGTGTGTGTAGGTGTGTGTGTGTGTGTGTGTGAGCCCACAGCTGTCAACAGCAAACTCAAATACACACAATAAAGTCCACTGAGTACAAACAGTTGCTACCCACAATTGACCTTCTCCACGGGGACTGTTTAGTTTTATCTTACAAACCAAACCTTGCAGAGATATCAGAATTCAGAACTGAAATTTTAAGTGCTGCCCTTTGAAACTATACCCCAACACCTGATTTACTGTAGCATACGAATAGAGTAAAAAGATTTCATTTTAGCATGTATGCTTTGGGGTCTCTGCATGCTTGTGTTTAAAGAAAGTCTCACTGAACCAGTGGTGTGTATGTAACCTTTTCTTTGCTTCTGTGACAAGCTGTGCCTTTTCTCAGAAGCATAACTTTAGCAAAATCACATTTTTGTGTCTTGTCTTCAATTCCTTCCTCTTCTTCTCAAGGCTTTTCTTTGTGACATGTCCCTTTTTGCTTCCCTTTTCTTCTGAAAGAGGTTTCTCATTCTCAACAGCTTTTATTTTAGAACAGAGGAGCAGAGAGTGGTGATAGGGGGTGGGTAGTGTGATTTATATGGTGTTTTTAACTACTGCTTTTACATTGTTCTTCTTCTTACTTAGTAACGCATAAAGATACATTGTCATTCTCATATGTCTGAGGGGTTTGAGAACCTTTTGCTACATAACTGTTTTGAATGCCTAGTATTTATTCTGTTTAAGCAATACCAAGCTGAACCTTAAGCAGAAACAACAGTATCCATAAAACTGAAATGATTCCCCCACTTGTAATGTAGGCCTATAATCTCAGTTAATGTATCTCATGGTTTTACTGAGCAAGTGTGACATTTATACAGGAGCTATTTTTGTACAATAGTTTTCACACATATCCTACTAAAGATTATCTCTGCTGTGTAATCCAGAGATTTTCTGCTCCTTACATTTGACATAAAAGTACATTCAGCATCTAACCAGTAACTGTCCTCAACATGTGATCTGTCTTTCCTCTCCCGGGGCCAGGGCCTCAATTAGATGAATAAGCTGTCCAGCGTGCAGTTGTATTGAAGTGGTTGCAAGCTTTTGTCTGTACAAAGGCCTTTGTTTGGTCTGGACATCAAGAGGTTTACAGGAGGGTTTCATCAGATAGACAGACGGTTCAAAAGAATGCACCATGTACCGTATGCACTGGTTGGTGGAAGCACTCTTACATTATGAGAAAGATGGAAAGAGTGCACAGTTCAGGCTGAGTGACATCAGACATGGTCATAGAGTAGTAAAAGCAGAGCCACTCATTGAGATAGAAATGCAGATACAAAAAAAAAATCTCATGATAACACTAGAAAGATTATCTTTCAATTGATTTATTGTTAATGTAACATCAAAGTACTTTTTCCAAAAACGTTTTTTACAAGGATGTTTATCCCTACATGGTACATGAAAGCAGGCTACTGATTGAGTCTTTGGTTTGCGTCATAACTAGCAAAGCATGGCTAACTTTATGTTACGGGAATTACCTGCATATTATAAAGAAGGGTTGGGTAATGTCCGATTTTGCATATGACACAATAAAACATTGTGATGGATGACAGTGTCATCGTTGTAGTGATGGTGATGGTGATACAAAGCCTGCTAGAAGGCCAGACATGTGCTCATGGAACTGGAGTGATGCCCAGTAACTACTATTTTCGGTACCAAAGTTTTACTCACCAAACAGAAACTAACAATGTTCGAGGGCTCAGCGGTGGATGACTGTCAGCCATCTGCAGTGGATGATGGTGCAAGCAGAGTATACAGACACCTCAGAATTGTTCAACTCCATCGGCAGAAAAGAACATCTATATTGTTGCATTCCCAAAACCCACAGAATACTATTAAAGGGCCAAAGTTTTAAAGAATCCTACTTTGGAGACTTTCAGACTGTATAATACATAAGTCTTATTATTATGATTATCAGCAAGATATTTCAACGTACAATTTGATTCACATTAGAGCCTGACCGATCAGTCGGCTAATATTATCTGCCGATATGGGCCTATTATAGATCTGTCGATACTGACATATATGTCATATGAGAAACTCCCTTACATCATTTTTTAGAAACTCTAATGGAGAAAATAATGTTTAAGGTAATTTATAATCCTTCGATTCCAATTGAAGTTTACTGTCTCAGTGCCCTGATGATAGACAATAAAGTTAATTGTTAATCTGTAAAATATTCTGCCTCCATTACATGTATCTGTCACAAGAGTTTGATCATCACATCTGAGTATTGACACCAAACAAATGCCCTCAAAAACTAAATGCTCTGATTCCACCAAAATTAAAATGGCGTTGCAGTTTCAGTGCATTTGCTGCTGCATATAATTAGATGTATCAGGATTATCTCATGTTCCCTTTTATGCCCCGCACCTTCTGACACAGTCACACCATACACACATGCAAACTGAGAACTATCTGTGGGGTGTGTAGGCTTTTAGTAATAGGTTGTTCGCACTGTCGTTTGTGTTTGGCTATGTTTAGGGTTGATGTGATCGTTGTGATAATGCACCAAGCCTGAACAAGTACCACAGATGTATGCAAATGAAAGCAGAAAAAGAGTATCACAAACAAGTAATTGGCATTTCCTTTTGCACATGACTCCCTAAACGGGGAAAAAAAGCACAAAAAAAAAAGTTGAAATGATGCAACAGTTTACTGCAGGACACCAGTTCATTCATCCAGCGTGCTCCCATTAGCCACATGACACAGACTGTCGGGATGAATCAGCTCTTTGGCAGACAGATCTGATCTTAGACTAGTTATCAGCCCTCCTACATGTGGCACACATGAATCTCTCTGATGAAGGCTGATCCCAGATCTGAGCCAGGAGGGGTCGGAGTTGCTCCTAAACAGGAAGTGGATGAGATCAAACGCACCAATCAGATTGCGGTGTGGGGAGACTAAACATCATCACCCCACAGGAAGGAAGTAGCTATGTCTGAATTACACAGACTACTATGAATGTGTGCGTGTGTGTGTCTGATTTACACAGACCAGAGTTTACATCCCACATCCAAATATTTACCTCTTTGCAACTGCCACTCTCTAACACAAAGCTATGATTAGGCGGAGGTGAGTGTGTATTATGTGTGTTTGTCTGGCGGCCTACAAACTCTGTGTATGTTTGAATTAGTGAGTGTACTGTATTTGCACGTATATTGTGTGTGTGTGTGTGTGCGTGTGTGTGTAAAGGGGTAGTTTTGAGGTCCTACAGGGACCACCTTGGTGAACAATGGCTCTTTTATTCCACTGGAGCGTTTGACTGGACTCTGTGTCTCAGAGCAGACGCATGCACACGCACACGCACACGCACACACACACACACACACACAAACACACACACACACACACACACACACACACACACACACACACACACACACACACACACACAGAGCCAGACAGGAAGCCCAAGTATCCATACACTCTTCAGGGTTTTTCAGCAGGGTCAGTTTTGCTCAGACTAGACGCGTGTGTTTTTCTGTCCATGTGTAGTTAGTCAGGTAATTTGGCTGACTGGGCTGCAGCTTCAGACACTGAGGAATGTGCTTGTGGTAGTTGGTTACACATTTGGTTTGAGGGGGCAGGACAAAGGGGACTCTGTTGTCGCCAATCCCTTTTTAACTCCAGATAAGCCTTATCTGATTCATATTATGATATGACATCTTTGAAATACTGTCTCAGTACTCAACACCAGAAAAATTGTGACAACTATGAGAAATAATTATTCTCTTTCAATTGAAAATGTACACATAATGGATGATTCCAGCACTGCTAATCACTCCACATGTATAATGACAAAAAAACAAAACAACAACCTATAGATGAAGATTGTTTTTAAATATTAACAGGTATTAGATTTGGCACGACAAGTTATATTGAAAGACAACTGAGGTCTCAAAACTCAAATTATCTCCACTCCCGGCTGCCATGAAATATTCTCAGGGTAACGCCAATGTTGGCAGTATTTCCTCCAGCAGATGGGAAAATGGGAAAGTATTAAAGTGTATAACACAGTGAGCTCTGAGGAACAAAACAGTCTATGGCCAAACACTGCTTGATGTAATTTCTGCCTGTGGATCATCACACAGTAAAGACAATGAAGATGGCGTTTGTTCACCATTGTGTGCATGAACAATGTCCAGCTAGTAGTCTCATGTGGGATGTTGACAAATGAAACTTTCTGTTGCTCAATGGATAGAGTGAATATTTACAGCAGAATCGCAGGGGTGAAGAGAAAAAAACTACTGGAAAACTAATGCTGATTTTGGCACCAGAGATGAGGGAAAATCATTGAGTCCTCATGTAGGGAGGTTCAACAACGAAATAAGTTGGGGTCTTGTTTTATAAAACAAACTAACAACAAAAAAATTAACCCCATAAATGCCTTTTACAGCTCATCTGGCATGATCCAAGTCTATGGAGGCCCAAAGATCCCAAATTGATGGGTAAGAACGTTATTTACAACTTCTTTTCAAGCCAAAATCTTTACTGTGGCTAGCTACTGTGAAAACTTCACCCGACTTTCTACACTCAAGACGAAGACTCACTGTCTTAGCTTTCAAATCAGAAGTTCTCAAGGTTGCTTTGAATGATAGAAGGTCCACTGACACATCTTATTATTACCAAAGCAGGGTGGCCTGTGAACCTGAGCGTTGTATGTATCCCTCTGTCTGCATTTCTGTTGCCTAAAACAGATAATTACTATAGGTTTGCCATCTGCAACTGTCCCAATCCCTCTTCTTGATTGCATTGAGCCCCAAATGACCAGATGTTTCATCACTATTATAGCATTAGAGCTGAGCTCAATAGGCAGATGTGTGTCTCTCCCGGCTGATTGTTGTCATGATAGAGAATAGTCTGATTATCTCCTCTGATTAGGCCAATGGGACGCTAATCCTCCTTCAGCCGCTACAGATCCAGTGTGTCAGCCCTGCACCTCCTGAGAATGGGAGCAGGTTATACAACTAACGCTTTAAAAGTGTACACACTAATAGTGCACATTCAGAGAGGACACACACACAGGACGATTGAAATAAAAGTCTGATTGAAACTAATATATGCAGGATTCATACAGGTTAATGTGCACTGCCTCTTCAGGCTGACAATAATATGACACACACACACGCGCGGGCGCACAGACACACACATGCACAGACTAGGAGACAGAGGTCTGATGTCAGGGTTTATAACTTGAGCTTGGCCGCTCATCCCAAATGTCATGTTTATCTGATTCGTATCTAAGACCCTTTGACAATGGAACAGATGGGGCTGCCTTTTGTCCTGCAAGTGCACGTAGGGGACATGGAGACACACACACGCTTACGCACACACACGCACACACACACACACACACACACACACACACACACACACACACACACACACACACACACACACACACACACACACACTCTCATATCTGTATATCCTTATAGGCTCCGTGCTCGCCCTCTGTCTGCCTCTCTTTCTCTGACTCTCAGTGGGTCGTTTGAGTTAGGTTGAGGTTGTGTGATTGTGTTTAGCCAAGCAGAGTGATAGTGCTCTACAGGGGAGCCAGCCTGCTCTCAACATGCCAGACGGACAACATAGCACACAGACGGACACACACACAGCCTCTGCAACTCCTGCAAAATATTTTTAAGTATCCGTTGCTGGCTTGGGCTGTCCTGAGAGCAGCTGAGGTCAAATGTATTCATCAGGTCTACACATGTCCGTATTTTAATAATTTGCCTCCTCTCATTTCAGTAACTCCTGACATCCAGCTGGCTGTCTGCTTCAAAAGTTCCGTTCTTTGCTCTGATTAGCACTGTTTGACTGGCAAGGGTTTCCTGTATTTAATTAATGAATGTTAATGGTATAACATATATTGCTCTTTATCACTTTAGTAACTCAACTTTGATGATGCATGATGCTGACAACTGCAGTCTTCTGTTATACAAACAAAATGCACTTTCCACATGTGCATTTTGCTTTTGTTTTCTCATCAATTATTTTGCTGATTTTTGTCTAAAGCTGCAAGAGGAACCCTCCAAAAGCTAAGTGGCCAAAATGTTACCATGCTAGATAGATAGAACGATAGATAACTCAATTAATCACAGAGGGGAAATTAGGTCATCATAGCAGCAGGTACATTCAAGTACAAATACAACCAAATGTAAGGGCAAATATAGACACAGTAAAGTACTATCACAATATGCAAAAACTACTACACCCAATAAAATGCTTAAGCAGTAACACAACGAGGTAAAATATTGAGGTAAATTAAATAAAATGCTGAGCTAAGTGAAACTTAGGGTGCAAGAGAAATAAGAAGTAGTTTTATTTACAGAGCTAAGCTATGATGTGTCTTCTAAAATATAACTAAAGTTTAACACCCACATCCTAATAATACCGGTAAATTACACTGTTCCTAAGTATTTCAAATACTGATTGAATACAAGCGGATGCTTTTATATCAGATATTTTTGCTTAGCATTGTTTGCGACTGTTTAATTCAGTGGGCTTGAGACAGTTGGATGGTTCTCATAGAAAACCTGAAGGAAGGATCCTTAAAATCTTTTCTCTTTTTCTCTCTATGAATAAAACAAATGTTTAAAAATACTTTCAATAAAGCATAGATCATTAGCCAAGTACATTTTCTAGGGCCTCCTCATCTTCACCTCATTGTGTTGCACTCATTCACAATGGGCTGATAACTGCCCCCTGAGGTCAGAAAACAACCGCTGGTACTTGACGGTTGGCATGAACCAAAGCTGAAGTAATAGTAGCAGTTGTGGTAGCAAACTTCTACAAACAACAGAGAGGGTACAAGAGAAAAGACTCCAATGATTAAGACTAATTGGTTGGTTTGAAAATGTACAAAAATGGCCTGTGCACTCTCAAGGAGCAATATGAGTTTATGAAGAAAGCTGCTCTATGGAAATCTATATCATGCACCATGATGAGTACTTAAAATGTTAAACAAACTCAATCAGTGACCTGCTCTGGTTGACCCGGCTCATGTCTCCCTTCATTAAACTGTCCACAAATCTTCATAGTACCACAGCACTTAAACGACTGAAGCCTGTGTTTGGTTCTTGTTGGGGTGTCAGATGTAATGGATGTATTGTTCTCCAGGTGGGTGGCAGAGAAAGAGAGAGCCATCACACATTGGTTGTACCGTGTGCATGTCTGCTTGTCTCACTCGTGTGTTTGTGTTTCTGGTGTACGCCTAAGTGGCCATTGTGACTCAGTGTAGGAGAGAGAGACCAGCTAGCAGCATAAAGCCACCAGTCCAGCTCAGAGGCTCCACCAGCAGCCAGCCAGCCCCACTCGGCATGCACCTGGCGTCCCCTCACACACACCACCATTATTAATTGCTAATACATATTTATGTGGCACAAATTTGCCATTTGTTTATGCATAAAATTATCAATAGCGCGGGGCGCTTAGCCAGAGAAAACGGTGACCTTTTTAAAGAGTAATAAATGGAACTCTGTGTGTGTGTGTGTGTGTGTGTGTGTGTGTGTGTGTGTGTGTCTGTGCATGCGCACGCGTGTGTTTATCTAATAGCTGATGTTTAAGAGGGAGGTGTTAGGTTGGAACAAGGGGAGGAGGGTGGCAGTTTTCGGCTGGACATGGCAGAAAGGCAGCTGAGGCCTGCCAAGAGGAGATCCACTGATCTGGATGTTTACCCACAGTTTGTATTTCACACAGGCAACGTTCTGTCTTTGTCCTCGGCTTCATTAGCTGTGTCCACATTCACAGTGTCTGTACTGCATGTGCCTTTGAGTGTGGGAGCATGGATTTGAGCTTATGTTTTTCCATCTATCAGCGCTCAACACAACTTTTAAAAGTGGTCTCCAGGCTGGCAAAAAGGCTCAAGCTTTTTGTTGCCGAGGCTTAGAATATGGTTCCCATTTTTCTTCTTAAATTTTGAGTAATTAAGATACCATGTAGTTAATCATGCGATCAGTGGTGGAAATATCATACTAAGGATTGTTTATTAGCTTTATTACAGTTACAGAGACAAATTCTTTGTGATTGTGTTTAATTTTATACTTCACAGAATTTTAATCTGAGCTGTTGTCAGTTGACCTATTGACCTTCAGTTCCTGGTTTACTAAGTATCAGCTGTGTAGCTATTATGTTCTTCACACATCCCTCAAAAATACATCACTAGTTGCCATGTCATTATTTCTAAAACGTGTGTGTGTGTGTGTGTGTGTGTGTGTGTGTGTGTGTGTGCGCTTAAGTAAACATACCAATGCACCTGTACTATTGCCTGGTTTAGTTTCTGTCTGTAACAGCCATATTTAAGAATCACTGATGCAAAACAGTACAGCAGCATTTCAACTGACTACACATTTTCATGTTCAGTTATTTAATTATAAATAGATAAATGGACCGGACTGTGACAAACTGGACAAGACTACATGGGACTGGACTGGGCCGGACCAAGCTATTCTTGTCGGTGTATCAGCAGTAGATGATGGTTAGCTCTCCTTCTCTGTGGAGAAGCAGCGTGTAGCACCGACAGGGAAGCAGAGCATTTAATTGCTAAACAGAATCGACAGCAAGACGTTTATTAACCCCCTAAAAGAGGACACAGTTCAAAATATATACAAGTCTACGCTAGATTATGAACGTTTTTGGAGCTTTACAAGTGCTGAAAATGCTGCAGGAGACAAGGCGCTGCCAACAATAAACGGACTACCAGAATGAAAAGGAAGATGCAGCACCTGCTCCGTAAAGTTGTGTTTTCATGAGTGAAGAGCTTCTTGCTTCTGCAAAATATGTGTTGTAGCTCCTTTCATTCTCCTGTTCAATGATTGATGCAACCATAGCAACTAGGGATGTCCCGATCAGGTTTTTTTGCCCCCGAGTCTGAGTCATTTGATTTTGAATATCTGCCGATACAGAGTCCCGATCCGATACTTCTATAATACATTAAAAAAATGAAGAAGAGCGAACAAATAGATACAGGATGTCCCTTATTTTTTATTTTATTAACCTTATTTTATCATTTAACACTTATCATAGGTGTGATTGGCAAAGGACAAAAAGCAGGAAAATATACGGCTCTACTATGTCTCTATTTACATTTTTTTTGTCCCGTTGTTGGCTTCAGCTAAGGAAGAAATAGTTCGCCCCACACGTCCAAAATTCTTAGAATAGAGATTTTCCCCGAGATTTTTTTGTAGCAGCGGTGCTCTGAGTCAGTAACCCAGCAACACTATGGGGTCCGGGGTCTATATATATATATCTATATATATGTATATATATATAGATATATATATCTATATATATGTATATATATATAGATATAGATAGATATAGATAGATAGATAGATAGATATATGGATATATATATACACATCTATATATATATATATATATATATATATATATATATATATATCCGATCACATGATTGAATCGAGACACATTCCTAATAACAACAAAACAAGGACAACGACAAGTGTTTTGAAAAGCCTCCTACAAAATGAGAAGTCTGGCATTGAACACATTCCTGGGAGGAAGTGTTGATTCTGCTCTGCACACCTCACACAAAAGACATTACAAGAACAAACATTTTATCCAGCGTATTAAGTCGACCCACACCTACTGTATTAATGTGGTTTGTAGCTAGATCTTTCTCTTTGCTTCTTCTCCTGTTGTAGTTCCATCTTCCTCACCGCTCAGTTCTTTTTATGCCTCTGCACCAGAGACAGCTTTGGCCAGAGGCACTCTGCGTCCATCCATCCATCCGTCTGTTCTTTCATTACATCTAGCACAATTGTCTGCTTGTACTTAAGAGTGAACTGTGTAGAATTTGGTGGTCAAAGTTCAAGGTCACTTTGATCTCACAAAACATTTTATTGACCACAACTCAAGAATGAATATGCTCATTATGAAGACATTTTTCATCTCTCTTGCTGCATCTACAGCAGTGGCACTTTGTTCTCCCAGTAAATGGTGTAGTTTTGATTGACGTGTACATGTTGTACATGTCATTTTGGTGTAGAGCTGGGTTCTCATGTCTGTGCATGTGTCACAGTGCAGCAGGAAGTGCTGCTCCATCTCCACCTGTCTGGGTGGACAGAGCCGAGACAGCTGCTCCTCTCTGGGCAGCCACGTCTGTCTGTGTCGGCCGCTCTCTAAGGCCAGGCTGTGGTCGCTGAGTCTGTACATAGTCAACGTTATCCTCAGTCTCGGGTCAGTTACAGAGCTCAGATAATCTGCCATGCAGTATTGTCTTTTTAGGGGAAAATAGCATTGGAGTTAAATTTGGGTTTTGGTTCTAGATTTCCAATAGTTGATGTAATTGTCTTTTTCTTTTGCTATAATTTGGAGGGGCCGGATTGTGTGAGGGCGGTCTTGGTGCCCTGTGCAGTTGGAGCTGAGCCTGTGGACCAGCTGGCTGAGGGGACTCCCTTCTTTGCTCTTCTCTTGGCATTGTAGGGCTTTGTAGTGGTAGGAGCTGGGCTCGCTGGCTTTTAGGTGTTGGTAGAACTCTTTTTTAGATCTGAATAAACAGGGGAAATTGGCCTAGTTCAGCTGTGCATCCATTATTGGGGGTGTTCCTGTGGACTTTGAGGATGCTTTTTGCAGATCTCTCTGTGCAGGCTTGCGATTGGGTGTTTGTCCCATTTTTCAAAGTCTTGGTTCATAAGAGGGCCCCACACTTCTCCACCATACAATACAATTGTTTCGATTATAGTTTGATCCAGATTTTGACAGGTATGTCTATGTTTGAGGATTATTTCTATTGTCCAGAAAGCTCTTTTGCCTTGTCTCAGAGATCGCTAATGGTCAGATTGAAATTTCTGGTGATGTGATATTTAGTCCTAAATATGTGTAGCTGTGTGTGTGTTCTATGTCCGTAGAGTCCAGGTGAATCCTGTTTGGATTTTTCTGACTCTAAGGTCATTTCTGGAAGACCATGGCTTTTGTCTTTTCCAAGTTAATGGTCAGAGCCCATGTCTGACAGAACTTTTGCAGGTGATCTAGCTGCTTTTATAGAGCCTCCTGTGATGGAGCGAGCAGTATTAGGTCATCTGCAAATAGTAAGCTTTACACTTCTATGTCAGAGTGGGTGAGACCAGCGATATCTGACTCCAATTCATCGAAATCTACTAAACAAGAGAAGATTGTGTTTTTGTTCTGGTGGACTTGTTTCTGGATGAGGGTGTGGAGGGTGTAGATGTGGTCAGTGGTTCTGTGTTGTGGTGTAAAACCAATCTGACTCTTGCTCAGGACATTCTGCTCACTGAGGAAGTTTTGCAGACGACTGTTTAAGATGCTGCAGGATAACTTTCCCAGGTTGCTGCTGACACATATGCCTCTGTAGTTGTTTGGCTCATATTTGTTTCCAATTTTAAAGATTGGAGTGATAATCCATTGTCCAATGTTCAAAATGAGTTTGAATAATTTCAATATGGCAGTCTTGATTGTATTGCTGCTAAACTGAAGCTAAACTCTCTGTCTCTCTCTCTCTCACTCCCTGTCTCTCTCTAAAAAAATCGAAATAGGTTCACCATTTTTGATACTCCATTTTTGGCATAGACTTCCAACATTTTAATGATGCAAAGCCTTTTGAAAACAGGGACAGTTTCCCTGTAACTAACCAATAGAAAAACATAGAAGGAATTTGACAGTGTTTTGTTTCTCTCACTGAGCTTGCACGCTAAATACAACAATAGTCCAACCCAAGCTAATTTGGTTTTGATGATATTGAGCTGCAGGTGACAGTTGTTGCACCATGTGACAAACTTCTCTATCTCGCCTTTATAGTCTCACTAAAAATGATTCACTGGAATCATACATGTCACTATAGTGATGAATTCCATTTTGCCAAAAAAAATACGCTGAATACCTTCTATTAAATTTCCTTCAAAGTCTCCAGTACATAAATGAGTCAGACAGAGATGTGAACTGCAGCTTGACTGATTGGTGGAGACATACCAACCACAAGGCAGTAATTGCCGTTCTTTTTTATTTCTCATTCCCTTTCTCGTCTTATTGAGTTCATGTCTCTTTTTCGCTTTCCTTGTAGTTTCTTATTTTCCTGTAGTTGGTTTGTCTCTTCTGCTTTCTCCTGTAATTCAGTCTTTCTGAGGGTAGAGTCATCCCTAAGCTTTTCTCCTCTCTCTCATTGTAATATGGTGTTTTGTCTTTGCATACATGTGTCACAGTGGAGTGTGAAATCCAGCAAAAATGCTCTCTTTTTCTCGTCACCAGTGTTGGTCAACTCTTCTGATGGGTATCAACTCTGCAGCAGGGCCACCTCTCTGGGGACGCTTGTAGGTCAGTGACTATTTTCATACCACACACATGCACATACACATACACAGACTGACAGACTTACTGTATTTTAGTATGTATGTTCTCAAGGGACTCTGCTTTTGGACTACAGCAAACACACATTGAACTGGGTTGAGTAACGTTTTTTTAAGTCATGCTCTGTCTCTCTCCCCAAAACACACATGGACACTTTCCCCCTCTCTCTCAATGTTTCTGTAACCCAGCTTTTATGTGGCCTTCATGAGGTCACACACAGGGCTCAAGTCAGTTTCCATGACTACACAGTCAGCATCCAGCCAATCGGCATTCTCAGCTGGCCTCTGTGGGGCCAGTGGGCAGCCAGTAAGCATTATATCTGTACATCTTATAGGGAGGGGAGGGTGTGTGTGTTTGTGATTGTGTGTGTCTGTGTGAAAGAGGGGATTAGTGAAGGGGCCTCTAATTTATCTTGTGGGATGCACTGTGAAAAAAAGTATTTCAAGTAATCATTTGCAATTTTTTGTATGTAATAATCTCTAATGTAGGCTGTAGACAAACTATTGTTATAATAAAGACATTCACACATGGTGTATACGATACGGTGTGTGAGACAAACCTGAGCGGTTTGATCAACATCTTGCAGGTGTACAGGTCTCAAAAGATATCTTAGCTAGAAAATCTATGTTTTCCCAAATTCAGTCTAGTGGTGATACACACCAACGTTCCTGTCTCCATAAATACTGCGCAAAATACTGTAGGATACAATGCAAAACATTCGAGGAAGCTCTTATCCTCTACAGAAATCAGCGCCACGGTGTTTAATTTGGAGATGATCCTACTTCTTCGTTATTCCGTTTACACTCGTGAGAGCACTAGGTCCACTGGCAGCAAACAACCCTGCAGCATAATACTACCACCACCATGCTTGGCAGTATTTTTGTTTCATCTGACCACAGAACTTTACTCCAGAAGGTTTTTCTTTGTCCATGTGATCAGCAGCAGACTTCGGTCGAGCTTTAAGCTGCCATGTCCGAAGCAAGGGCTCCTTTCTTCAACAGCAGCCTCTCAGCACAAGGTGATGCAAAACATGCTTGACTGTGGACACTGACACCTGTCTTCCAGCAGCTTCTAGTTCATTGCAGACTTGCTTTCTGGTGTTTTTTCATTGATGCTTGACCATCCTGAGGAATTTTCTCTCAGCAGCAGGTGATAGTTGACATTTTCCCCCTGATGGTGGCAATGACACAACTGTGCCATGAGCCTTATACTTACAAACCGTTGTTTTTACAGCTGATCTTGAGACAAGTAACTGCTTTGAAATGGATCCAAGTGACATTCTTGACTTTTTCAGGTGCGTTTGATCCCTTTAGCCATCTTAACCCTCACCACTGTGTTGCTCTTTATACTATGCCACCTGATTTCTTCCCATGCTCCGATCATTATTTCTATAGTTTGAGAGCTCTCCGCCAAACAATATATTTGAATATTGACTGTAAGAAACTGAATTTATAAAAATGTCTAATAATGATTTTTAGCACGTTGTATGAAATGTTCTTGCAAACTTTAACTTGCTCCGAGGCTGCTAGTTTGTTCCCTGGTCTAAGGTTTGCTGTAAGGTTGACCTTGAAAACCTGGAAACATTTAAGTCAAAGTTATGTAATATATATATGTGTTTTACTTCTGAGTATAGTTTTGGGATAGTTTGACCTTTGGCGCAACTCATTTAGCTTAAGTGCAACACTATGCAAAGCTGAACCAATACCCATGCTGCTATGTTGCTCAGATGCTCAGTGTATTTTTATGAATTCCCTGTTTTCCAGTACTGGGGGTTGAACTAGTGTATGAGCCCGGGCAATGGGAGTGTGAGGGGTGAGGGAGCCAAAAAGGTACATGGTCAGAGAACAGCATATGGAGGGTAGGGAGAGTGGGATTGTTTGGGAAATGAAAGCTGTGGGAGACGGGGACGGCAAAGGACTGCTGAAACAAAAGAGAAGTTCACATGGAAGTTCAACACAGAGCCTTTTTATGTTGTGGCACTTACTAATCTTCTGTGCCTTCTTCAATATTTTTTAATTGCAAACAAGAAAAATCACACAAGGAAATGTACTGCTTTGAGCTAGTAATGGAAGACAAAGAGTTTATAGAAAAGAGAGAGAAAGACAGGTAAGCTGACAGACTGGGAGGTGTGAGTTAGGTCAGTTTAGTTTGGACATATGGTTCCCGCCAGCCCAGAGACTCAGTACTCAGGGATCATGAGGACAGAATAGAAGAGGAAACACTGACATGCCATCTGCACTAGGGACAAAGAGTGGGAGATGGGAGGAGTGTGTGTGCGAGTGCGTGTGTGCGTGCGCGTGCGTGCGTGTGTCATGTTGGACATAGTGGACGCGCACATAGACAGAATAGAAAGTATATGCACATTCAGGTATACAGACTTTCAGATGCAAACAAATGCATGTAAACAAACACACACAAACAAACCAAGACACTTTGACAGAAGCAGACTCTGTGTCACTGCTGTCTCTTCATCTGCCAGAGCGGCCATCCAGAAAGCCCTGTCCTCAAATCAGGTTGTGTGTCAGTGCGTGTGTGTGCTCTTTCTCTCCTTTCTGTCAGATACCACTGGGGTGGTATGCTTCACAGGGCATTACATTGTCTGACATATGGGTTTTGCTCCTCTGCTCTGTCCAGGAAACAAGGCCAAGCGGGCAGCTTCCGAATGGAACCCTTGGGTTTCATGCAGTTTCCATCATGTCCAGTTGTCTTTAATGTCAGCAGACTGAAACTGGGGTACTGATGGGGCTCCGCTAACGGGGTCACCGGCCCCAGCGCTGGGTCACTTTGTTGTGTGTCAGTTTGCTGTTCCACTTCTGTATCAACTTCTGGGAGAGAAGGTTGTCACCGGGAGTCAATGTGACGGACACACTTTCTGTGAATAGCTCACTTACATGCTGTTCCCTCTGAACATTCTCTGTGTTGATTTCCATTCTTGAATTTGCAGACTTAAAACTTTCTAGAGATAGATCTATTCTACTGTATAATCTTTATTTTTTACAGCTTCATCTTTGTGGAGTAACAATACAAGAGAAGCAGATTTTGTTTAATTTTGTCTTTGGTAGGCTACTGATAGGTTTGAGAAAATACATGTTAGTGTGGTGGATGCAACATAAAGCACTCTCTGAATGAGTAGGACATATGGTAGAAGGTATTTTCTGTCCCCTGTCACATCTTTTCGTTACTTCATAAAGGGTTTTTCCTCGGGCCTGGGTTGGTCGCCTTTAGCAGTGCCAAGCCAAGCCGTGATGGCATGTATTTCCACCACAGCCTCACAGCAGGGGATAGCTGCTTGGTAGCAGGTTAACCACCAACTTATGACGGTTTCCTTCCTCTCTGTACGGTGGCTGTGGCTGTGGCTGTGGCTGTGCCAGTGACTACAAATTTCTGCTGTTTAAGTTGGTGTGTCCTCGCTTCTTGGTACTCTCTGTAAGCTTGTATATCAATCTGTGCGGCTTGAAGTTTAGTTTCATGCCTACACTGCCTTCTGTACCTTAATATTACTTTAACACACATATTGTTATTGCACTTTAATTGCATTCAGCTCTGTCAAAGCTGTGTCCTGTTATTTCTGATGCAAACCAAACGCAACACATTGTTCTGTTGCTGTTTATATTAAAAACTTTCCATTGATGAACTGGCGGGATGCTTAAACTGTGCAGAAAATATAGGGAATGCAAAGCTCTATTTACAGTCCCATTTTTCAATAACGACAGGTCTTATGAACCATATATAGACTTCTCAGAAACGGTCGTTGAAAGACAGACTCCTCTGTTACTCATCATTCCTGTACAAAATTTGCAGTTACTTTCATAGTGATTTTGGCCACTTTTTCGATGTGTGCGGGCGAATACGCAAGCACATGCTATGGTCTGTGTTGCAGAGATCCAAAGAAATGTGATGAGAATCTGACTAAATTATTAATGTCCTGAAATAAAATTGAGTGGAAAGGTGGTATAGACCATGTTATATGAATATCGCACATAGTATATGACTGGTGACTAGTGGTGACTCTTCACTTCTACCAGGAATTATTAGTACAAAGTCATGGGGCACCAGCCCCCACCTGGGTGCTTGCTTTTTCTAATGTGTTTGTGTGACACGGACTGGGTGGGTTTTGTGTTTACAGGCATGTGGGTGCTGAGAAGCTGATGGCATAAACAGATAAAGCTGTGATGGAGGATGTACGCTCTTTTGTTTGAGTTTAAGAGACAAACGGCTGTCCGAAATACACACACAAGCATGAATGCACACATACACACACCACCCCCATTCTGCAGTGTGTATACACCACACGTCAGGTCTTAAGTGCTTGGTAACAAAGGGTGAGTTTATCCCCGGGTTTCACTGTAAATACAATGGTGACTAATGCTAAGAGGACTGGCCTGTGGTCACTGCAGCCATGCATAACTGAGAGATGGTGCATAAGAATATATGGTGGTGCAGAGGTTTGTATTTTCCAAGGACTTTCTAGCCTCTGGTTTGCTTTTAAAGGTGCTGTGTGTTGCATTTTGGGTTTCCTAAAATCAAAACCACATTTCCCATAAATCTGTTGCTTTCCCCTCCCTGGCATTGCCCCCTGTGTAGTGGAAAAAAGAGGAAGAACAAGAGCCTTGATGGACTTTATTGATATCCAAAGAGCTTTCAGCATGTGTCCCACCACACAGCTTTCTTTCTTATTTCTTGAAAAATGATTGCTTCCTCGTTTGCTCAAGAAATCCATCACATTTGCTGTGCATTATGTACCAGTGCATTCCATCCATCCATCCATTTTCTTCCGCTTATCTGGGGCCGGGTCGTGGGGGTAGCTGTCTGAGCAGGAACACCCCGACTTTCCTCTCCCTGGACACTTCCTCTAGCTCTTTCGGGAGGATCCCAAGCCTTTCCTAGGCCAGCCGAGTGACATAGTCACTCCAGCGCGTCCTGGGTCGTCCTCCAGGCGTTCAGGGGGCATCCGATACAGATGCATGAGCCACCTCAGCTGGCTCCTCTCGATGTGGAAGAGCAGCAGCTCTAGCAGCTCTGTTCCTCTCTAAGGGAGCGCCCTGCCACCCTGCAGAGGAAACTCATTTTCGGCCGCTTGTATCTGGGATCTTATTCTTTCGGTCACGACCCAAAGTTCATGCCTTTCGGCTCAGCTCTCTCTTCACCACGACAGACAGCTACAACAACCGCATTACTGTGGCTGCTGCACCAATCCGCCAGTCAATCTTGCACTCCATCCTTCTGTTTAAATTCAAAATGTATATCTACAGCAAAATTACTATAAACATGAAGCTTTTTGTGACTTTGTGAAAAACACTTGCCTTACTGTACAACCGAAACCAACATGAAGACACAACAGTGGTGTGGACTTGGGTCAAAGAGTGGGTCAACTGACAAAACAATGTCAGTTGGAGCATGCAGTTTTACTTTAACTTTACTGAGCTTAGGATGATTTTAGGTAGTTATCACTATGATCGCCTGTAGGTGGAGGGACGGCTCCTTACTGCAACTTACTGGGACTGCTCAAACACACACTTTTACCAGTTAAACCCAAGGTCCTGTCCTTAAAGGGGAGGCTCAGCCGGTAATACAAGTGTGAGGTGGTGCGTGTTAGACGCCATAAGCTTAGACGTGAATGACAGTGTACTATGAGCGTCGTAAAAAAGCAAAGGGAAGACACAGAAGACGGTACCGCTGAGTGGGGCAGACCCGTATAGACTAGCAGGCGTCTCAGAAAATACCTTCTTTTCATTACTTTCAGCCCTGTTTGCATCTCATGATGAAGATGAATTCTCTTTTGAAAATCAGAGCTCAACACACGTGGAGCCAACAGAGATTCAGTGTTTAAAGACACTTGAGAACATTGTTGACACGGATGAGGACGATCACTATATTCCTTTTGGCTGCAACATCTGAAACCTCTGACAACATGGCTGGGATAAAGCTATTGTTATTGTCGCAAGCTGTCTCCATATGGTCAACCCCCCGACACAAACACACACACACACACACACACACACACACACACACACACACACACACACACACACACACACACACACACACACACACACACACACACAGACACATGTACATACACACACACACAGATCAGCAGTGGGAGCACATCATCTGTCACCCAGGGCCCAGGCGGAGGGGCGACAGATTGTCCTCGTGGTGTTCCTTCAGGTCCCATTGCTCCAAACACACACACACACACACACACACACACACACACACACACACACACACACACACACACACACACACACACACACGCACACACACACACGCATACATATACAATCTGCCCACTGATATACTGTTCTCATAGTGTTCCCTCAGAGTGCAGGCAGGGCGGTTTCACTGCCTTTATCTCAGAGGAGTATTAAAACAACATTTCTACACAGCAACACAGAGGTGTTTCACTGTAAGGTTGTGGAGTGTGTGTTTTTCATTAATATAGCCAAAACACACTCGCGCACATACACTGCTCTTTTCACACAAATGTATCATAGTTTGAATGGCTTATATGCCTGTGGCATTGTTCCTGGAAAGAAGAAGTAGAATTACAAGCCAATGAGCAGGAAACACGAACAAACACAACCACCCGCACACACACACTTACACACCCACAGTTAGTTATGTTCCAGTTAAAGATTAACCACGTGTATACAGATCAAATAGAGAATCACTATTTGTGGCGCAGAACAAATGAATCTCACATCAATGACTTTCTGCAGCTATATGATATGGCATAGAGGGGAGATCAAAACAGCAGCGCGACGTATTTAATTGTCACTTAACAGCCACATCAATTAAACATCAAGAGCATGCATTCTATAGCCTGACCCAGTGATAATCAAGGGTGCTTTTAGTATCAAAGTGCTGCTCAGCAAACGCCAGGCCTTTAAAGATCGTCATCCATAAACATTACCTGGCTTTGTTCTTCGCTCTCGGGGAAACAGCACAGACGTTCACGCCTCTCCTTTTCCTGTTGTTCTTTCTCTACCTGCTCATGCCCCCTTTTCCGTTTTCCTCGCTTTACCTGTGTATGTGTTGCAAATAGCTCTGGGCCTCATAGATTGTCTGAGCTCGCACCCTTCCTTAATGCGTCCGCTATTCCTCTGTGGAATACTTTCTCCTTGAAGAGAGAGTGAGATAGAGAACAGAGGCGAAGTAGAGAGAGATAGAGAGCAGGTAGTTTACTCCCCCTCCCTCTCTGGGTGCCTGGGTTATGGCCAATTAAGCCTATTAGCAACAACAAAACACAAGAAAACACAACAAAACCCGGTCGGCAGGCAGGTAGTTAACTGTGGGAGGAATTGTTATCTCTCCCACTGACAGGAACAAAGAAAATACTCTCCAGAGTGCCTGAGAAAGAATTTATACCTCCCAGTGTTCTCAATTCTACAATTAAACTCTTTGCTGCAATTTCCCGTTGGTTGGAGTCTCCAGAGGGACTGAATGTACTGCAGTGATTTTTATACCTGCAAAGTGGTGTGTTATGTAATTAACCAAGTTTAAGACAATTACTCAGAGGTAAAAAGAAGCAACGACTTAGCAGCTTTTAACCAAGTCGCCATTAAGTCGTGTGACAACACACAGACCTAATGAATTGTTGCACCTTTCAACTTAACACTTGCTCACATTGCTTATTTCAATGTGGACATAGCTCCCTGGCTCCGGTTGCCTTCATATCTTCTGTGCTAAATTTTGCTAATTAATATAGAGATCGTCAGAGAATGACGCAGTGAAGGCTATGTCACGCGCCGATGTGGATGTAAACGGAGGCTAGAGGTTAACAAACCAGGAGACAAAATGGAGAGAGATCTTTAGGAGTTTCTTTCAATAGGGCAAGTTGTGATTGTTCTTGCATGTCAGCTAGCATTGACCATGTTGCATGCTGTCTGGAGACTACGCAGAAGGCACATTTTGGCAGACAGCAGAAACGGCTGATCAGTCATGTGAGTTTATTTGGCAAAATTGTTTCCACCAAACATTTTGGGGAATAACTTTGATTTGCATAAGACAAAAATCCCCTCAAGCGAGCGTACCAATTTTTTTGCAAATTAGAGGAAGTGTTTTTGTTGTTGTTGTTTCCCATAAAATTTCAAATGCAGTATTTTTAAAAGGTGCGCGTAAAAAAATGCTTTATTGAGACACAGCTTATATTTGATTGTCTAACTGAAGTGGCTGATTCTGTGTTTATGTTGTTATTCTTGGGCTCACCTGAAAGTGATTTCAAGACACTGGCTCTCTTTTAACAGCCTGAACTAACAAGGTTCAACTTGACTTCTCTGAATTTCCTTGGGCTTTTAATTCCATTCAACAGTTGCTCTATTTTAAAGAAAAAATCAAATCAGAGCTTGTGCAACAGCCTTGCAAGCTTTTTCTTGTCGTATTTTTGAGCATTTAACGTTGGTCAAGGTTACACCTGCAGTGTTAATACAGCAACATGGATGAATATGAAGAAGAAAAATAAATTAGAATGAGAATCTTTTTCTTTAGACAAACAGAGTGGACAACGGATCTTTTCTAAATCAAAATGTTGCTCTGTTAAATTCAATTCGCTAGGAGCTTTCATAATAGTGTGCAGATCTTTTTTCCCTTTTCTTTGTCCTTAAAAAAGGTTGAATGAGAGTCATGGAATAACGCTTATAATAGCCTACAGTTCCAGCAGGGACCACCTAGTCAGCCACTTTATAAGCTGGAAATAATGTGTATGGTTATTTTAAACCAAATTCAGGCTAAATGCAGTGATTCTTTCAACGTACATCAATATTGCAGCAGTCTACAGAGTCTACAAAAGAATCAAGAAGTTCTGTCCTATTCCTTAAAGGCAGTGATAGCCAATCAGGTTTACTAGAGATGAAAATCACAGCAGAAGTGTGAGTGAAATCTTGACAAAAAACCTGTCTGAATTTATCTGTTGCAGACGTGTTGTTTTTTTTTATCAGAAAGAAAAGAGATTTCCCCCCTATGTAGCAGCAGAGTAAAGTAATGATTAGGGCAACACTGCATAGCTGGAAGGATGAAATCCCAAATGTTTATATTCTTCATCTCCCTCTGTCCTCTCAGCCTCTCTCCTTCCGTTTACTTCCTCCTTTTCTCCACGCTCAGACTAAACGTTCCTTGCTCTGTATAAAATCCATTAACTCAACATGCCGATACACAGCCATCACCCAGATGGAAGGTGAGCATTGTGTATTGTGTGTATTGTGAGGGAGATGCAATCAAATAGAGATGTGCAGAGCAAAGTGAATAAAGGATGGAGGGAGAGAAAGAGAGGAGAAGGGAGTAGGCAGGGAGGTAAACTAAATGTGACATCTCATATTTGACTTTTCACTTCCCATTTAGCTGACACGTCCAAGATAAGTGGAGGAAAGATTACTGGTCTCATTCTGTTAGACAAAGGCCTGTGTGTGTGAGTGCGTTTATTGTTTGAGGCATGTACATTTTGCATTTAGGCCCTTTAGTTTATTCTCTTATGTGACTGATAATAAATAAGCAGGTCGGTGTTCAGTGTATGTGTATTCGTGTGTTGGTGTGAGCAGTCATTTAATTTTCACAGGCATTCCATTCCATTTAATTGACTTTCGGTGAATCATTTTATTTGCTTTTGTTTCAATTGTTAAGTATGACTCCTATTTTTTTATACAACATGAGCCTTATTTTTACGGTTCTGGCAATCATTACTTTTACTAATGATAAAACTATACTTACCAAGTTGAATGTGGTGACATTACAAGGGTGGGGTGATAAACTTTAATACACTTTTGGTACCATCAGGTACTAGAAGGCATGAATAACTTGTCTAATTTGATGTCTTTTGCCAATTTTAGATTATATTTTATTTAGTTTATTCATGTGACATTACAGGTTTCATTTTGCTAAAACTCATGTATCTTTTTTAATAATTTCCTTTATACCCAGACGCAGACATTGCTAAAGAGAAGTACAAAACACCAAGGTTAGCCAACATTATTTGAAAAAGAAATTTGGATGGGCATGAAAAGTGCGGGTCTGCAGTATTTGCTGTAGCTGTGAGTCCACTGTTTTCTATACACTGAGGCATTATTACCATTATTTCTTGGCACACATCCAGTTAAACTGGTTTGGATGTTTCTGCAAAAAAAGAATGGCTTGTTTACTCTCCATCTCATCAGCTGACTGTATTTCTGCCCCACAGATTTTTTTTTAGCAATGCTAGTTGTGTGGGTACGGTATAGTTGGTAAGTCAGTGGGTTTGCCAATTGGGTTTGAGACTGAAATGTCAACAACTGTCAGATGGGTTGCTATTTAATTTTGTAGAGATATTCATGGTTTCCAGAGGAGTTATCTTTCTATGTGCCACCAGCATAAAAAAGAGTGAATTACCTCAAAATAGGAAATGGATTGACACAAAAATTCATGTAGACATTCATGGTCACTAGACTGTGACTTTAGTGATGCCTTAACTTGTCATCTCTAGTGTGATCATCAGGTCATAATTACAATTTCATAGCTTGCAGCTCTCTCTTGTTTTTGTTGTCACTGTGTTCCCAGCTACAGTGAGTGCAGTTTTTACATAAATGACAATTAAGATGGCTATTTAGGAAAATAATACTCAGTGAACAGGAGCTTTGATGTGCATGCTGTTCATTTACAGGTCAATTCTTTTCCCATTCCAATACCAGTCCATTTTTATTCTATATAGATTACACCATACTTCACAATACTTGATATGGTTGCCACAGTGTGTATTCAATAGACAGCCAGGACTGACTAACTGCCAATTGTACTGCACCAGCCACCACCACCTCTTTTGTCAACTATTCCATAGAGCATTTTATGCTTTTTTTTAATGTTATCGTTATGTATTTAACGCCATCAGTCTATTACCTGTTAGTGTAAATGAGACATGTACTTGTGTAAGTATGGATTCAATATCTGTCAGCCTCCATCATATGACATACTATACGTGGTGGATGATGGAACAGTGTTTGCCTATACAATACCTTTGTCACTCATGTGAAAAGACTCATATTGAGGAGTATGTGTGTATAGTGTGCGTGCGTGCGTGTATGTGTGTGTGGTTGCTAAGGCGCGGGGGCCCACTCAAGCGAACAAGAGAGGCTGCAGTTATCTTCACCTCCAATTACACACTAGGAACACCTCTGCTGTATGTGTGTATGTGAGCGGTCACACTCACACATTTTTATAACCTTTGTGTGTGACTGTTTGACTATGTTTGTGTGTGTGTACATACTGAACGTGTGTGTGTGCGTGTGTGTAGCCCCCGCAAGGCCCTGGGGTTACAAGCAGCTTGGTGACAGTGCAGATGGGATAACATATGACATGTGAGTGACTGAGTGAGCGTGTGTATGCATGTGTGTGTACGTGTGTGTTTGTGTGTGCGCGTTTCAGTCCATCTGGGCTCCCCTCTGACCGACCGGGGCTCCCTCTGCTCACTGCGGCCCACTGGGGAGCCAGCGGGATGACAGAGAGTGAGAGAGAGCAGCGAGGCCTGCCTACCTTCACCCTCTCTCACCTCAACCGACACTGACAAAACATGCAATTTTTTTTTATATAACATAATAATTGTTAAAGGGCTTTTCGAAGAGCTTCAATACAAAGTGGAATTGATTTTTTTGTTGAAGATTTTTTAATTAAGTGTAATTTGGTTGAACTGTTTTTTTTTTTTACAACAACTCCCATAAAGCCTCACTTTGTTCTGAAATGATAAAAAATTTGATTTTTAAATAACATGAAAAGCTGAATGTTGTAGGTCACCAAAAGCAACACAGAAGCTGTAAAGCCATGACTAAAACACACTTTTTTCATCTTGTATAAAGTCTTAAAGTAAACTGTTTTGAAATAAAGGAGCTGTTGTAAATTGAGAGGTTTTTTTGGTAAATAAAGTAATATAAAATCTGCTCTCAAATAGGAAACACAAGATTTGAGACAAAAATGACAGACACTTATTCTTCATCAACATAGTTTCTGTGAACAATTTAAAGTGACAGCTTCGACCTGTGGATGACATTACACTGTTGACCAGATTTGCTGCTGCTGCTTCTTCGCCTTTTTATTCTATGATTTTCCTTCTCTGTTTTGAATTGGTGGATTGCAAACCAACTTTCAAGGTGCATATATCCACCTACTGTGTAGAAGCTTTACAACCTTAATCTCTATCTATTGGAATTTAGTTCACCCTGAGGGACACACTCGTGAGCTCCCTCGATGTTCTCTGTGTCGGGGGGGCAGAGGGAGCAAAGGAGGTCATAAAGGAGGAGACATTTACAGTGTTTTGGCTGACTATGATACTCAGGCAGGATACTTATTCGAGTAAGAGTAAACAACTGAAAAAATCCAGCAGATGGAAGCCGAGCTGCAGCTGAACAGCAACTATCGTGAGCTGCCGACAGGAGACAGCAACTGGTGGTGTGTTTGCTCACATTGCCCTCTGATGACAAAAGAAACTGATTATTTTTGCTGCATTTTGGCATAGGCAGTTTTTGTGGATAGTGTCGCTGATAAACCAGGCTGAAGCAGCACATTTGAGTTACATGAAAGTCCACTTTTGGTTTGCGTAGAGGTAAGCCAGAGACATTACTCGGGATCCTGAAGATAAACTGGAAAAAATAAAGACCTTCAGGGCTGAGAAGAAATATGGACACATAGTGAGTATTTTGTTGTATGTTGTATGTTGATTTGGATATATTTAGAAAATATGCTGACTTACAGTTTACCATCTCAAAAAAAAAAAGACCTGGGAAACACACTAAAGTAGCTGTTGCTTAGCCATCAGTATGAGAAGACCGAAGCTGAACAAGTGTAGTGGTTAGAGAGGGCATGTCAAGAATGGAACACGAAGGGCGCATTGAGAGCACACAGAGCCAAGCAGCATTTCAGGGAGGGCACAGGGCCCAAAGAATTCCAGACAGCTCACAGCCTCACACCACTTGGTTTAACAAATTGTGTTTGTTTATACAATGCAAATTTTTCAAGATATAGTTTGAATGAGGCAGAGAAAATTGCTTCTCAGCAGACAGACCACAGGCAATAAACTTGGCATATAATGTTCTCCATACCCAAAGCTGTATGGTGACGTTAGTGAGCTACATGTTGAGTCCAGGTCTTTTAGTCATTATTTTGAATTATTATTAATACCACAAGATAATACAAAGAGCTGACAGGTGGTCATCTGACTGATCTATGCACATTTCTCCTTGTTTCATTTAGTGTTGCTTGAAATATGACCTGAAGTGACTGACTGTGATGACTGCGTGACATCAGTAAACGGTTATTAGTTCATCGGTCCGCTCAGCTATCTTCAATACTATTGTTTCTGCTCTGAATTCATTGAAAGTTTTACAACATAGCTTCACAGTTTTTATTCTGAACAATGATATGAATTTATATTTTCCTCACTGGACATTTTAAAGGATACAAAATAAACTGTGTATTATACAACTCTTACAAATATAAACAAATATATAGTCTATGTAGTATTATAACAGTAAAAACGTTGATGTTATCGTCACATTCTCGCTGTAATTCCTCTTTATTGTCAATGAAGTAGTTAACTTATTTTAGATCTCGTTTTTTACACAGCCCCATTTGAAAACTTTAATAACCCAACTTCCTCTTTGGAGACACCTCTTACTAGGGATTTTATTGCCTTAATTAACTGCATTTACCATCAACACTGATTGGGATAGCCACATATAAATAAAAAAAAAAAAAATCTCCTTAAAGTCAAAAGCTCCACCTATTTCCACCTATTTCATCTTGTTCTTCGTCTCTTTTTTTTCTTCTTTTTTTTACAATTGATGGTGGATCGCAAACCAACTTTGAAGGTACCTACAGTCATCTAATGTATCGGAGTGTTTTTGATGCTGCGCTTGTTAAGTCAGTGAAAGCAAAGTCTGTAAAACATCTCAAGTAATATTTGACCAGGAAGAAGAATTCTAGGAATAGAGTCTGACAGTGTTAAGGGAGTGTGAGGCTTGATAGCTGGAGTACAACTAAAGTGTTATGATAGTCTGAACATAATCACTCGTAGGATACAGGATGTCAATTTGGCGTTCTTTGTTGTCCCACCATCCACACAACCATATCTCTACAACTTCTTCACATTACAAAGCACAACTCTCTGGACTGATTGTTGCCCCTCGCGAGTGAGTCAGCAGTTATATAAACCTATAATCTGAGGAGACATGGATGAGTCAAAATATACTACGACAATAACTTATGTGTTGAGTGGAGTGAGTAAATTTGTAAACCTGTTGAATTACAAGGGCCGTATGGCACACAATAGACGCAATGCATGGACACTGACAAAGCCACCTTTTGCACCAGTTGTGGCACAAAAAGCTTAGGGTACTGCCAGCATACAGTACCTGCAGTGTATACCCATTCTCCAATGAATAATTAGGATGTTTTTAAGGGTACAGCACAAGTTCATATGTGCTTACATGCTGTGTATAGTGTATCTTTTTTGAAGTTTAATTGGGCAATTTTTTGTGTTGCATCCAATTTTTCCTTTAGCTGGCGTAGGCTTCATGTTGCAGCGCCAATGGCATCGAGTTTTTACCATCACAGAGGCGAAACACTGAATGCACAGGAACACTGTGTGTATCTGACATTGTGCATTGTGTCCCCATGAGATTTGTCACTCTCTCTTGTTCATGGGATCCAGGTCCATGGCTATTTTGTGCGGCTGGCCAGGGCCATGCAGTGTTGAGGGGAAAGGCTGCGGGATTTGGACTGATGGAGGCATTGGAGGGATGGTGTGTGTAGTCGGGATGAGAGGGGAGACAGCAGGGAGCTGGGCAGTCGGTTTGTTCCTGTTCCATCCATGGGCTGGAGGCCAGAGCCTGGACATAGAGGATGAGAGATGATGGAGAGAAAGGAGCAGGAGTCAGAAGAGAGGGCGTATTCAAGTGAAAAGACATTCAAAAGTTGCGGGTGTTGGTAGAAATTAGACATAACCACTTTATGACTTAGCCAGGAAGGGTTAGGAAAGTAAGAAGAAGATGAAGAAATAGGAAAAGATGAGAATGAAAAAAATGTCACGAGAACAATACTAGCAGCAGGGGGTGTTCTTGTCCGGTCAGACCAAGCACTGAGATGCTATAGAGGACTTAATGATGCCTGACAAGTGAAATTAATAATTAAAGCAGGGGCTGATGGTCATGCAGCTAGCATGTGACAATAACTGAGGTTACATCCCGTGACAAGCTCACTCTCCTGCCCTTCCCTCTCCTTCCCTCTTTAGTCACAATTTTGTCATCTTTTCACTTTCCTCTCTTATCACTCTGTTCGGCCTTTGTCGCTCCCTCCCCCTCTCTGTCTGTCTGTGTAATTTTGGCACTTATGTTTTGTACCACACCCCTGCCCCCAACCCTGCCCTGTGTCGCTTTTACCATCACCCATTTGCTTTTTCTTTCTCTCATCCATCTTTCTTGTTCTCTCACCCCTCTCGTCACCCTTGAGCAGCTCATGCAGAACTGCAGCCGTCACTATCAGGTGTTGACGAGTTGAACTACTTGATATTCATGGGTGAGATTATTTGGAAGTGTGTGTGTGTGTCAGGGGCAAGGGGGGGGGGGGGGGGGG
>CAEMYA010000112.1:340831-353441 GCA_903131615.1 Diplodus sargus
TGTGTGTGTGTGTGTGGGGGGGGGGCGTACAAAATGTCATCACTGTGCCATTTTCAAAAGGTCCAAAATAGTGACAATTTTTATAAAGCCTACCACTTCAAAGAGCGGACAGACAGGCAGAGGTAGAAAAAAGCCTTTGGTTCCAATGCTTGCCATTGCACTTAGTAGCCCTGAATGATGTGATGTGTTTTTTGCCCGCGGTTTACTTGAAAACCTTGAGAATTGTACTCATCTTCTACAAGGATCTCCAAGAGAGCGTCATTGAAAAACACTTGTCTGGGTGGGTGGTGGGTGCTCCAGTCAGCGGAAGAAGACTGATTTTTTTTTTTTTGGTCCCCAAGCTCTTTGAACACAGAGTAGAGGGACATTTATGGATCTAAGACGGCAGAAAAAGGATAGGGAAAGATGATAAAGAGAGGTATATGGTGTAAACAGCAAGGGAAATGTATGGTTGTGGGCGACTGATCTGTAAAAGTATAGTCGGCAGGTCTGCCGTGTAAAAGCTGCCTCACTCTCTGAACACATTAAAAAAGAGAAACAGAGGGCTGCAGTAGCTCTATTACTGAAAAGAGGGCAAGAGAGGAGCAATTGATGGTGCTCAAGGAGAGAAAAGAGAGAGAAGAAACAGGGAGAGTAGAGGGAACAGCCCACATGCTATCACACTGTTTTTAATAACAGTGTAGCGGCGACCCGAGGCCTCCACGTCCACGCAACGGCTGTGCAATGTCTGCTCGGCGTCTGTGCCACACACAAAAGGGCTCCGATCCAAAAGTCAAGCCAGTCTGCTCTGTCTCTCAGCTCCTTGTTGCAGAGAGGCAGAAGCAGTTGAAGACCTCTGCCTTCAAACTTACGTATATTTAACCAGGGAATCTATTGCCGACGAGGCTCTCCATCTCTTATCAGTAATACGTAGCTCCATTCTCTAAGGTCATGTCTGTCTAATGAGGGTAAATTGAAGATATTTATATGCTGACAGTCTACACTAGCATTTTCACATCATCTGGGAGAGGGTCATAATCGACACGGATAACCCCCATTAACACTAGATCACTAAATGTCAGCAATTTTACTGGTTCCCAGTACAAGCCAAGTGTTCATATACATTTGCTTTGAAGAAATGCTATGGGACCATTCAGCAAGCACTGTAGATGAAGCACACTGACACCTGGGGCCTTCCCTATCCACTTAAAGCCTCCTACTGTTTTGACCACCCATGAAGGTTTAGAGTCTTGCTCAAGGCCCCTTCACCTGCAAGGTGTAGATATGTGCTACAAGTCATAAATTATCACAAAAGCAGAACATATGTGATATTAATGTTGAGGAAACAATATTCTTTATAAGAAAAATGCTTAGATTTAGAATCATTTGTATGGATATTATTGAAGAGTTTAAAGCTACACAGAAGTCACTGTTCTGTATGTACCTTGGGTTCGGAGTCATGGTTTGGTAGGAGTTTGGTAACAACAGGAAAAAATAGAAATGAAATGTTTATTTTATTTGTCAGAAATACAGACAGAAATTAAAATTACAGAGAAAATATGCCTTAAACGCACTCTGTCACTGATCATATTTATTTGCAGGGCTGATAAAAATAAATAAATAAATAAATAATGTAGTAACTGGAGTGGAGTAGGATCCAAAAATATAGTTTAGCCCACTGACCAATCATAGTCAGACATATTACTCATATGACTGTATGCACTGAACCGTGTTGTCCGCACCAGAATCTTTCAGGCAAATACAGATACCATTCCACCCCTTATATTAGCCACCATTCAAAATTACAATATTAAATCTTCCTCATTAAATTAGGTGCAAATAGTTCATGTAGAACATGAGGAATTAATCTTATTGTGAGCAATAATTATGCATCAATTAACCTGTTGTATTAGTTATTGATGTCAATTAATACTGTAAAACAAAATACATGTTTATGTGTTTCAACAAGTCATTTTGTGTAGTTTTAATATTCTTATGAATAAGAAAACGGTCTCAAGTTAGGGTTTGCCATTTCACTTGAAATAGATGCAGTTTCACCAATTAAAGATAATTCATGACACCTATAACATGAAGGCAACAAACAGGAAAACTGCCTGCTGGAAACAAGTGATACAAGTGTAACAGTTTAATCCAGCATGGTATTTTCTCTTTTCTTAAGTTAAGGAAAAGCCTCACTGTTAATGACTTACTGGGTATTTTATTTTCACTGTGAACCACACGGCTCTCTGATGACTAAACTCGGGTCCAGTAGGAGGCGTACTCAGCGCAAGCAGCTCAATCCTGGCCTCCACCTCCCTCCCTCCCTCTAGAAGTCTCTCCCTCCACTCCTTTCCCTCACTTCTTCCTCCTCTCCTCACAGTGTATCAAGTGCATCATCCTCTCACACCTCACTTTGCCCTCGAGAACAGCGCCCTGCTCACACACACACAAACACTCAGTGCACATGCACGGCAGCACCTCGTAAGCGAGATAAGGAACTTGCGACACCAAAGGGTCCGGCTTCTGTCACCCTGCTACCTCGCCTGGACCACATGGCCGCGGGTGCAGAGCGGAGCGAGAGAACAGAGAGAGGAGGAGTGGAAACAAGAGTAGGAGGGGAGAAAAAGAGAGCTCAGGAGCAAAAAAAAAAGTGATAAAGATGCAGAAGACGACGAGATGAAAGAGGAAGAGAGACAGATGGGGCCAGAGAGAGGGAGAGAAAAAGGCAGAGAGACACAGAGAGCTTAAGGAAAAAAAAAAGCGAGCGAGCAGAAGCTGTGCCAGCAGAGAGGGACTGTTGTTTTCGGTGCATGTTGTTGGTTGGCTTGCCACCAGTTAGCATGAGGCAGATGCAACGGGGAGCGCTTGGTAATTATCGCAGTGAACCTCCCTCAGAGCACATGTGCTTTCCGCTCGCTAATCTTCACAAAGATTCATCGTGGCCAGTCTGGTGTTCAACATTTCACCCCTGTTAAAACAATAGACAAAAAAGGAAGAGAACAATAGTGCATAAAGTATATCAAATTTGTTGTTATGCCTAGGATCCGGTGTGTTTCCTCAGAGCGAAGAAACACATTCAAGCACCAGCAACTTCTCCCTTCCTTTTGGGCCATTTGTTTAGTGATCAACATCTCTTCGAACATCCCGCTCTTCAGTGTGACTGGTGCGTTTACCGCCGCCTCTTATCGTGTCGAGTTCAGAAGCTCCAGCGCTCCTTTTCAACAGGTGTTTGTGGTTCCCGCTGTACGAGAGCTGGCTCCTGCAAACTCCTGATAAGCCTCCGTACTCACGACTCACCCAGTCAGATAGAATCTGCATATACCTGCAATCATATGCTCCAGCCAAGTGACAGAAGTATTCCCTTGCCGACTGACAAAGATAAGTTATCTCCATCAGCTGTGCCTCCCTGCACTTTGAACGTACTATTCAGATACACTTGGACTCACTTTACATAAACTACAGTCAGTCACATTGGTCCACAACTGTCCTTAATGTGCTTAAGACAGTGTGTTTAAGATTAAACTGAACTTAATATAGCGCTTGCCGGAGCATTATCAGATTAACTCGCACAAACGTCAGAACTAATGTCGGCTAGTACAACAGTTTAACATATAAATTACATGCTATAAAGTCTTAACAATTTATGTATTCAATTGATACAAAGAGGCACATGACAGGACATAAGTGCAACATAATCAAAGAAGCCGAAGGGCATTTTTAACGGGTAGGAATGCAGTTTTTCTCGGTCAAGGCTTCTGGAGGACACGTGACGCATTGTGTCCCTCAATCACATGTCCTTGTAACTGTGCAGAATACTATCCCTGAGGGTAAAATAATGACCAAAAAAATAATATAAAGAAATAACAAAAAAAGAGAATAGTGCAACTGGGTGACCACATGCTTCATTTCGATAATGTGTGATCTGCAATCTAACAGCTCTAAAAGGCTTCTTTTTTTTAAGCAATTGGATCAGAACACCCATTAGATAAAAAGGGTTGCTTCAGGTATTTTGTGAAAAGCTCAAAAATAAAGAAACATTGGCTGATCTATATTTGATGGGTTTATTTCTTACCAACTGTTACCCCTTTCTTTTGAGCTTTTTAGTAGCTCTGAATTGATTGTGTATTTGCTGGGTTTCACTGGCTGAAAGTTATTCTTAGCTGCTCTGTCATTGCTTCATGAGCAGGCACAAGTCAACTAAAAATACAAATGTGCAGAAAAGAGTTACGGTCGCACATGCACAAAATCAACAGTGGTGAATAGTTGCTTCATGTATGTTAGTGAAAGGGCAAATAAAACATTCCCATCCACCCGCAACCTTCGTAGGTTTGAAGTTTAACTCGTCAGATACACAAATCCTTTTAATTTAGCCAAGAACTTGTTGCAGCAAACTGGATTTTATTGCTAGTGTCACACAGTCATTCAAGTAGTGTGTCGGCAGTGGTAAATCGCATACACACACAGAACCCAGTAATAGAAAAGCTGTCGAGACAAATCAGTTTCACTATCTCTGCTTCTATGTGCTTCTTCTCATGCTGTATAACCCCCCCCCCCCCCCTTTTTCTCTCTGGAGCCTGACCTTGTGTAAGTACCATGTAATCTTTGCTGTTGGAGTAATACTCTAGTCTTTCCTTACGCAGGTCACCAGTGGCTTTCCATCTTGAACACGTCTGGAGAGATGGTTGGTGTCCCTCCTCCTCCTCCTCTTCCCTACATACAAATACACACACCCATAGCCCGACACGGGTGGTTAATGTTGAGCACGGCGAGCCTTGTTGTACTTGAAAACAAATCACCGCACTGTGGCTTAATAATGTAATGAGTCTTTTAAGCTGCGCTGACAAGTTGATCCGCTCTGTTACAAATATGGGAACTTTTTCATTACATGACTCCTCCCGACCCCCTTCTCAAAGTGTTGTTTTCTCATCAGAGCACTAATTCCTAAATAGGTCAATCCAAAGAAGCAGCTTCGTAGTTGCAACTGTCTGAAGTGAAGCTCAGGAGCACAAAGCAAAAACAGAAGAAGGCATGAGAATTTAAGCGTCTTCAACAGTTAACAGTTCTGCTTTTATTCAAAAGCACAGGCCCACCAATTCCCTCAAAGTTTTTGTATTCCAAAAAACAATCAGGTTAGAAAGGATCCCACTAAACACTTTATACTAACACACTTATTCAGTGGTAACGGACTTGACCTGACACGAGAATACTCCCTTGAAACCTTGAGACATCTGTGTCTATTAATTCACTGTGTTTAGTACTTTGATCAATGAGTCCCTCTCCAAACCACAAAGCACCGATGAAAGCAGTGGGAAAAAAAACCCCCAAACTAACAAGAACAAAATGGTATTTTTCATTTGCCATTCACTTGGAATCCTGCTCTGTGTGATCCAAAACTAAGGGAAATAGTTTTATGCAGATAAATACCAGGCTCTTATTCAGTTTCTTTTCTAGCCTTTTCACTTATCCTCTTTTATTCGCCTTTTTTATTTTCTATGTTTCAGCCTTTATGTTCTCCTGTAAATTTCTGCCACTGCGTTGATTTTGGTCATGGCTGCGCACTCATTCGCTTATATGTTAAAAGCTGAAAAGAATTTTTTGTTGGATAATGGTGCGGATCGATGGGTCATTGCTGTCTGCATTTCATCGCATAAAGAGTGCTTGCGTAAGAGATACAGCATTGTCTGTTTTACAGCACGTAGCAGAGGTCAATCTCAATCAGCCTCTTTTGTCAGGGGTCTCCGTAGAACTCGCCACGTCTGAATTCCTGTTATATTTCATGAGGGACAAGCTCCCTACAAGCGCAGTGATTTGCTACCTGAACAATGCCAGTGTGGGCATCGTGAAACTGAGACAGCTTTGACCGTGGTACCCTACCAGTAATTGAGTTCCTTTGCCAGTCATGCACAGGGTCAGTTTCCGTGCAGTTGGATGCTGGGAGGGTGGGGGGCGAGGGACCATTGAAATCCGGATCTATTGTGGAGGCTCTGTTTGGGAGAGGCTGGAACAACTGCGTGCAAGGCCTGTGTGGTTGGTAATAGACTAGCAGCGCAGTCATTATCTGCCCAAGGACTCCAGGAAGGAGCTTTTAGAGCAGATGCTCCCCTAACTCAAGGTTTGTATATGCTGGAAGTCAGAGGGAAAAAGACACAGAGCTGCCTGAAGCATAAAGGGCTACCTGGAAATATTCTGCCGTTTGTATGTATCACGTTCGTCTCCTCAAGGCCGTTTCTCCTTAACCTGTCCCGCATCTAGCCTCCTCTTATAGGTCACTCATCAAAACTTTTACCCCATTCCCCTGCTGTATTTCTCTAATCATGATTTCCACTCAATGCCCTGTTCACTTTGCACGGCCCGCTCTGCCGTCTTGTTCGGTAATGATCCTTGCTCTCTGTGACGACTGGAATCCTTTTGTGCCGTCCGACACGTTTTATGTTTGAAAGGGAACAGAGGGCGTTTTTACAATGGCCTTTTATGTCCTGTGAGAAATATACGAGTCTTTTGGCGCAGCTAATGAAGGCGCTTTCATGTCCCCCACCAGTAGAAGTGTATAGAGATGGATTGTCTAGGGCCCGCACAGGCCCCAGCGTATCCTGCAGCACATTGTGTCGGCCTCAGGTCTCTGAAAGAAGGAAGAAAAAGAAATAAGAGAAAAGAAAAGAACAATCTCCACTGTCACTGTTCACTAGTTTCCGCTCCTGCTCTGACGGTGGGACAGGAGAGCAAGCGAGGTGAGCCTGCACTGACAGGCAACACTCTGCCCCTGACGCTCCTGCCGCTTCACCAACACGACCATCATCATTATCAAGGTGACCATTATTCCCCCCTTGTTTCAAAGACAGTCATTATGGCTTCTAAGAACAGAGGCAGAGCCAAGACGGGAGGACAGGAGAGGAAGAAAGATAAGCGAAGACAGAAAATAAGGAGGGGCGCACAGATGAGCAAAGAGAGGAGAGGAAGAAGAGAAAGGGGGTGGAGGAGGAGGAAGAGGTGTGATGAGGAATTATGATGAGGAAGAGTGTGATTGGGGAAGGGAGAGAGGTGGAGAGAAGAAGAGAGGACGTGTGAGAATAAGTGAAATAATTATAGAGGCCACTTCACCAAGGGCATATTGTACTGTGCAGAAAGTTGCCTCAAGAACACACACACACACACACGCGCGCGCACACACACACACACACCGTGTACAGTTGCACCCCTTTCAGCCAATTTTAGCTCTTGTCGGCTCTTCGATGAGGACAGCGTTAGTGTGTGATGGTCCGTCCCCACTGCCAGGGGTCATGGGATATGAAGCCTCAGCGTGGATTTAATTGTGTCTTTAATATCAGATAAATTAGCAGATGTATGCTCATCAGGAGCAGAATGCCACCCACACGCACACACACAAAACATAAAACCCCTCAACCGGCATTGTATTGCCCTCGCTTTGTGTGTGTTCACCCTGAACTCTGACTCCAACCTGTGTAAAGATCATTTGGATCGAGTGTGCGTGTGCATAATCTCGTCTACGCAAAATATCTCTTCAAGTATGCATCCTTTTTCTCCTCTGTGTGTGTGCTGCAGTGCAGGCGAGCAGCGGATGGATATCTTCGCCGACAGCGGGGAACAGAATTATTCCGAGCATTTAACATCTAAGGCCACAGAACAAGGCGCGTGAGTAATACAAGGGCCATGAGTTCAATGGTAATACAAGAAGAGGGATTTTATTTTCTTTCTTCAAGAGTACAAGAGGGAGCGGGGTAAATAATTCATTTCCTTTGGCTCAGGGCACGTCCTATTGTCACCGCCTAACAAGCACAAGGACAGGCTGCCGGCGGGCCTCTTATTGCTTGTGAACGGCGGAGAGGGGAATGGAGACAGAGTGAGAGGAAGAGGGGAGGCATGGTAATGCGCTCTTTGATCTTCCCTCGTTAGCCCTTGGTGAGCTTCCTCTGCTCACCGCCGCCCAGAGAGATGGTCAGATCGCGCTCCTGGCTCTGTCAGGTGTGTGTGTGTGTGTGTGTGTGTGTGTGTGTGCGCGTGTGCATGTGCGTGCGCGTGGCCTGGCAAAAGGACAGTAAAGATACTTCCTCTCTCTAATGCAGCCCAGGTGGAGGGGCCAAGAACAAGTTCCATAAAATACACACAGACACTCTCTTGTATGAACGAGTTGTCAGATTATGCAAGAAATGCAAATGCAGCTCACATACAACTGAAGTGTGAAAATGCACTTTTATTATTCATGGCTTTAGAGACCATATCCATGCTCCAAGGGGCCATCCACATGGAAATGCTTTTGTGTGTTAACGCACGTTTTGCATCGTTTTGGCTTTTTTGAAACCTGGTCTCAGGGTGAAAAAATGTGTCCTTGCGTTCTCGGCAGCATAGAGAGTGGTTTGGACTCCAAGCAGCCTAAAAAGCTCCGTTTGGAAATATTTCGGATTTTGGTCAGTAGTCAGTAGATTTTGGTCAGCAAAGCAAGCTTTATGTGCATCCTCCGTTTCTTCTTCTCCGTTTTTGGAGTTCCACCTTTAGGCTGGAAGATGAACTAAAGCATGTTGAGTCGTTTACAGTGGATCTGTTTGGGCGCAAATATTCTTGAAACGATGCCAAGGAGGACAGGGGAAAAAAAGATCGTTTTGGTACATGTGGACATGGCCTAAGAAGGCCTTACCTGAAAAGACAGTCAAAACAATACTGATATTTTCAGGTTGATTTCATCGATATTGAAAAACTGCTATAATTGCAAATCAATCTAAGTCTGTCCTTTATCCTCTGTTGTTAGCAAAGCAAACATCTGGTAAATAGTGAGAAAGAAACAGTCAACCTACTCTACTTTTTATCTGGTTCTGTCCCGTCAACTAAGTGACAATTTTGTTCTTATTCACATATTTTTCCGTTTCTGTTGTCAAGGTAGTGAGTTAGTCTTGGCTGACTGTGTCAGGCCCACCTTTTAACCTAACTAAAAGTCATTCCTATGCTGCTACACTGAGATCAGCTATACTGACTAACATTTAAAAACAGTGATCATAGAGAGGGTTAGAAGTGATTGTCATGGTGAAGTACAGCCACAAAGCATCTGTTATCACTCCTAAATGAGCTGTGAACTGTTTTTTAATCAGCTGTAAGGCATGAAAAAACACTGGCTAAACAAATCTGCATTATAAATGTTGGCTGCTGAAGAACAGATGCTCCGCTTCTGAAACATTTGGACTGGACATCGAAATTGCATGATTGAGCCATAGTGCAGCCAGAATGTCATGCAGCTGCATCCGATGACTACAAGGTCTAAGAATGCCCACAAACATTAACCTTCTTTAAGCTATAATCATTGAAATGTTGGTATTTTTGCTTTAAAGAATGACTTTGCAAGTGGCACAACTCTTCTCTAGTATACCATGCTTTATTACCAAAATGCTGTAAAAGTCAACTGATGGACTAATCGTTTTAGTGCCACTGCTATATAGCCTCTGACGACTAGGCATATGTCAACTATCCTTCATTGTGTTGTTCAAAAAGTTTACCATCTCTGTACTGAAGCAGTTTCCAAGCTTTACGGTCTCACCCACTGGAAAACACCCATTGGTTTGAAGATGCTGGCATAGTGTTGACAGAGGTGCTGAGATTGGACTCTCAATCAGTAGTTATTACCATTTACTTATAAGCTGTACTGTGTGTGGTAACTGCAGCCTTCTCTGTCTGTTGGTCTTTTTTGCTTATATAACTGTTATTATGGTCATCACACTCTCTCTCTCCATCTCCCTCTCTTCCTTTGTCATTGTTTTTTTGGGGAAAAGCAGGAGGAGGTCCAGGCCTGCAAGGGGACAAGGTCCAGGCTAATGGCAGGAAGTCTTTAAAGTTTGCAGCCGCTGCATTTCATCTAAGCACAGAGGGGGCCCCCTGGCCACAGACCCCTGCTTTGATCCCTTCTTTCTCTCTCCCAGTCTGTCTCTCTTTTGGTCTCTCTCCGTCTCTCACCCCAGCACCAGGGCAGAGCTGCTGGTTAATTAACAGATCTCTTAATAGGCACACCCAGTTAAGCCATGTGCAGCACTGACACATGGACATACTAACACACGTGTAAACACAAACACATACTTGGTGAAGTGCAAATGAACTTAGATACACACACAAGGCAGCTCAGACACAAAGAGTGTGTGTACTCACAGTAGCTGACAGACACAAACACACACAGCACCTCCTCTGTTTGACTCTAACCAATTGCACTTATCTTTATCCTATTCTGGCACAAATCGTCTCCTTGGCAATTTAGTCAATGTGATACCAATCTGCTCAATTAGATATGCGCTGCAGGTGGATTTTGTTTGATTTCATGTTGTGTTGCATTTGAGTTAAGTGAAATTTTGTTTCGTTCTGGGGAAATCTGTGTGTCAAAGCGCATGCGTGTGTTGGAGCAACGTGACGTAGTGAATTATGTCTTTTATTTTCTACAGCTGCTGATATTAAAGGGCAAACAATGGTCACCACTGTTCAGACCAACGTCGTGACAATACAAAAGTCGCACCTACCACACCAATAGCAACTGTTAAAAGGCAGAAGATAAGATATTGTTTATTTTCATAATGACTTAACTGTTCTTACATCTGAGCATGGTGTGGAAAAATGTCTTGGATTCACCTTCACAGATGTGGCACTATGAAAGACAAGATGAGAAATAAATAGGCCCTGCTTAGCACAATTAGTCTTATGAATTCATAAATTCACAAAAGGTTGAGTGCTGTACTTAGCTGCTGGCCTCATGCCATCAACTGAAGCCAGCCCATGCCAACCTCCACACAGTACAACATTTTTGGACACTAAAATTTAACCTAAAAACAGAAATAAATCACAGATTATAGCTTGTAGTTGAACAAGTAAGCCATGAATGTGGTGCAACTGGAGGCCTGCATTCAATGTGAGAGACCTCAAACATTGGTGTATTGCCAGTGTCTGTGTCAGCTGCCCCATCCTCTTGATCTGGGACTGTAACACTATCTACCAACCTATCATGTGGCTATTTGGGTAAAGTTCTGTTGGAAAAGCAGAGAGCACAGTCATATTGCTCAGGCAAAAACTCATAAGTTGGTTGACATTGTTGGTTTCCTTCTCAATGCTTGACTCAAACTGTTAGCTCACACAGACGCTCTGTTAATGTGCGTTTTTTGGCGATGCTTGAGCTGTAGCAACACTCCGACCTCTTCACTCATTCTCGGGAGCCGCTTTTTGCTGCAAGAGTGACTCTAGGCTTGTTAGGTGGAGCAAGCAGGCCTGCTGGACACAGAGCAGGCTGCCATTCTGCAGCTCCGCCACCCATCCTCCTGCAACAATCAGGTGGTGTGATTACCAGTGGGGAAACTATGCTTTGCAATCCACTGTATCAGCTCCACTGCTGGCTGTTTTTTTTTTTTTTATTTTACGTCAACTCTAACGCCATTAACACCTGACTACCGATTACCTTACAGCTAGGGAATAAAAGTGTGTCAGTTGCACTGAAAAAGATTTTCATGGCCCTGGTCATCTGCTGGACAAAAAGAGGGAGGGAGATCGGTGAGACCCACAGCCGAGAGGGTGTTCTCGACTGTCCCCCATGTCACACCCCTTTGGGTGCCCGGGTAGTCTCCCTGTACCTCCAGAGGAAGGAAGGCTACTGATTACTATTATACTTTAGAAGAAAAGCAGAAGGACCTCAAGTAAAAAGTAAAAACCACTTGTATACAAATGATACATGCTGTACTATTAAAGGAGATTGTTCATGTATTTTCTTTTTTTAAAATAAATATCATGATAAATATCGTGGACGTGGACTATATATTGTGTTGATAATCTCTGTTGGTTTTTGGTATGGTTACATCGCTACTTATACATACTACTTAGGTAGTGATTTAGCGTGTTTGTGGGTTGGTTGGTTGGTTTGTCAGCAGGATTACACGAAAACTACCGAACAGATTTCTATTGAACTTCCATTGAAGTCTCAGCACAGAATAGACCCCATTAACTTATGGTTGATTTTATTGCTTTAACATTGCAAGATAGGGCATTTTCCTTAATTTTTTAGGGTATAATGCATAGATCTTGATGAAGAAAATCTGACATTTTTAAGTGGCTGCTATCTACGAGTGAGTACATTTTTTTTCATATCTAGCGGGTTTAAATTTGTTTTGTTTGATGTTAGGTCAGGCATGATTCAATTAAAGTGGACTGTTGGGTCTCATTGGAGGTATGAGCTCTACTGAATGCCATAATTGGGATTGTTGTCAGTAACTGTGCAATGTCTAACAGAACGATGATAAATAATGGTAAGCAGGTTTTTTTCTTATAAAATCAGGGTGCTGATGTATCGCTGATGAGTAACTTCAACTGTGGGAAATTTTACATGCACCACCTATGCAAGCAAGATTTTGACACAGTTTTGAAGTTATGTCAAGTCATGGCAAGGAGGGGGCTTTTGGAGGAGGGGGTTTAGGATGTGATGCAATTAAACAGCCATCAGCAGCTATTTGTATCAGTATTCTTCAGCTAACAACTCTTTAATATCTCATTCAATAAAAGCCAGCACTCTCAGCCAGCCGGAGAGCTACATTTGATCAAAGAGAGGGCGCTGCAGCTGACCCTGTCGCCTCTTCTCCTCTCTCTCATACTGTGTGTGTGTGTGTGT
>CAEMYA010000112.1:359995-396974 GCA_903131615.1 Diplodus sargus
TTTTTTTTTATCATTATGGATTTATTTTACAAAGTCTCCAAAAAGACACCACATTTAAAGGCTGGATCACATCTGTTGATTTACATATTTGTCCTGTTCAGCACTTGGTGGTGAGACAAATCTGCACATGCAGCCCAGGTGGAAAAGCTCCTCTTCAGCGATACTGTGCACTGGTTATTTTCAGATAAAGTAACATTAGACATCTAATTTATTTTTCACCTGCCAGATCGGACAACTGCATGAGGCATTCCTAAGTGCACATATCTCTACTCTCTAGAGAACATAAATTAATTTTTGGATGATACATTCAAAAAGTCTGTGAACAGTGCATGACTATTAAGTTAATCAGATCTGTTGGTGTCCTGAAAAGATAAGTTGGTTCTGACCTTTTGGATGAAAAGAAATGCTTTTGCATCAAAAAGCATATTACAACTTTGAGGAAAGTAACAAAAAGCAAACTGTTAAAAGAAGGACCAGAGAGTAATATATGATCATACATCACATGGTGGATTTCTATCTTCACTTTTGGGCAAGCTAGTTTTCAATGGAGTGCAGGGGCACTCTTACGCTAGCATCAAAATCGCTATTTTTAAAACACTAAGAAGGCTCGACACAACATGAAACTTCGCTCGTAGTGTCACTAGGGTCTCTACACGTGAACATGAGCATTTAGAACATTGTTTGTGTCCACAGAGTTTACTAAAAAGAAGGTTTTTCAATGACTCATGTTAGCTGCTGCACCCCCAGCGCGCCGTCGTCATGGCAGACAAAAGTGTTGATCCCCCGAGTGCTATCAAACAGGTAGAAGGTCCACCATTACTCTCCTTCCTGTTAGGTCGCACTCAGGGATCGATTCTTTTTGTTTTTCGAATGACCACTTTTTCGTCCCAAATGATTGCATTTTTCACTGCCTGAACATACCCCAACTCCCAAACTTGGAATATATGTCACACCTGCCCAAAAATGTCATCATCTATTTTTGTCCTCAATTTCCACCACTAGGTGGCGCTGTTTAAACTGAAGTATTTTTTATCTCCACATTGGCTGGTCGGATTAATACGAAACTTTGTAGAATCATTGACATGCCCTGACCATAGCTGACGAACGGCATTACCAGGGGACTCTATAGCATCCCCTGGAATATTAACAATCCAAGCCCAGCCTCCTACATGCACATACATGAACGAATTTCGGTATGCATAGTGTATATGCGCAGTGTTGCATATCTCCACATTGGTCTGTCCAACTGGCATGAAACCCAGGTGACTACTTCCCCATGAGCCACTAAGGCTCTGTGAAAAAATAATAAGCATACTTTTTCCAACTCCTCCTAGGCCATTTGACCGATTTGCAACAAAATTTGCAAGTAGCATCTGTAGATAACCTCACACCTGGTGGCGCGGTCCGTTTTGATGCTACGCCATAAAACAGGACTTTTTAAGTTCTGAAATATCCTTGGACCTGATCTGCACAGTGTTTTATGAGAGTGTTACAGAACAGGATCGCTTCCTGTCTCCTGTCAGCATGCTGCGCTTTCCCTGATATTAAGGAAAGGAGACCTAGCCTTATATAAGAACTAGACTATTTTACAGGGATACTCAGTGTATGGTGAAAATAGGGTGGGCCGAGTTGGCCAATCCCTGTTAAGTGCGGGATAGGACAGGGTTGTCCTATCTCAGGCCAGCTTTATAGCTATAAAGCCTTTGCTTTGAAGGTTGAGAGGTTGACTGAGTGGTCTCTCACTGACTGGGTTCTTCAAACCTGATTGTGCTTCTAACTACTTTGCTAATGTGGATGATGTAAATATTTTTGTCTCCAGCCAGGGGGAGTTTGAAGGACATATATGAAAATGCATCATCTGCACAGTTGAATTGTGCTAAAAGTGAAGCTTTGTGGGTTGGACATTGTAATGATAAGGCAATGCAAGGTCTGATAGGAGGACTTGAGTGAGGAAAGTGAGACTGAAGGTGTTTGGAGTTTTGGGAGGCACTGAGGGCTTTCAGAGAAAGAATTGTGAGGGAGTGAAGGAGTTTATTTTTGTTGTAAAGTGTGGTGTAGCTCAATAAAGGAAGCTCACATACCATTCAAGATGTCACATTCATCATTCACTGGCTTACCTAAAGTAAAGCTAATCATAGATGTCAACCTGTTGGTTTGACAACACACACCTGAACTACAAAGAATAAGTAATTAAATGTGAAGTGACTTCATTGATCATGCACAATTCTCTTAGTGAACACTGGGAAAGCAAAGTGTAAAATCAGCCAAACGAACAGCAGCTGATGGACCGTCAATAGTTTGCACAAGGGCACTTGAGAAGGTCAAATAATTGCTTGTCATCCACTACTGTATTTCATTGTACTTATCTTGTGTATGTCACAGAAATACAGCTGTTATTGTACAAGATCCTGCATGGAACAGAACATGCAAGTGGTTTGCTAGGTCTTTCGCCATCCAAATTATGGTGACAACAGTATCTGCCAATGGCAACTAACTAAAGCATTATGTTGACCAGTTAATGTTGGCTGTTAAACTGTATCGTTTAGGCACTTAAAACACTCTAGGCAAGAGGAAGGAAAATTGTGATCTTGAAAGAAAATGGAAAAAGCCCCCCATCACTTGAAGCAGGTGATAGGATGTGTTTACTTTAAAATTTAACCAAAAACACCTTCTTGTCCTAAACTTTACCAAAATACTTTTTATATGACACAGGAGTTTTAAGTGGAAAGGGGGAGCTCCGTTTTTGTTTTCTCACAGTCTAATTTACACTTCTGTCTTCAGATGATTTATAAGACAAGACATAGATCATTTCTCCATTGCCACACTGTAAAACTGGTAAACTGCTTTTCCTTAAAACAAAATGTCTGCCAAAACCAGAAGAATTTCTGTTACAGTTTAATGACGTAGTAAACATTAACATACAGCACTGTATCTTGCTTATTTTTAATGTGAGTAGTAACTGTCAGTGAGGAAGGGATCGTATGTCATATTAGGCTCAGGCATAAAAGTGATTGTTTATTGTCTATGTTCACTCTTCAGGGATTACAGTTGCACATTGCCATGTCTGAAAAGAGCAGAAAACTTTCAGATTTTGGAAGAGTAATGATAAATACATCTTTTTCACAGAGACACTTATGTTCTTCATTGTAGGAAATTGAGCTGTCAATAGTAACATTAACAATATACCTATTCTATTCAAGTGTCCCAGTAGGCCATGACAGTGTTACACTCAGCGAGTGTGCACAATAGCGAGACCCTGAAACTGAAATAAATCCTTCAATTCATTATTTTTCATACTGTGACATGTCAAAATGATGTCCATGAAAATGGCCTTTTAGCTGCAGTTGTGCATAAGCAGCAGCACTGTTCAAACACCAGGCTGAAGTAGATTGAGTTTCTACCTCTACTAATTTCCTGGGGTCAGATCGTGTATTGCAGTGTGAGGGTAGCTCAGTTTGAGAATAACAGATATAAATCCCTTCAGTTTGAAGTCAAGGTTATTGATGTTTGCAATCCAGTGTATTTAAAGTCAGTTCTTATAGTCACTTATAGACATTCCTGCCATGATGGCACTGTGAAATAAAACTGCACACAACAAAATATAACACCCATGATACAAGAAAAAAAATCCAAGAAGGCAAACACAATCGTCCCTGATTAAGATCTAATGTGATTTCACACTACTTGGCTTGGCACAGAGATTTAATGCACTGCTGCCGGACTTAGAGCAATATCTGCACTGACTTGGGGGCACAGAGGCGGAAAAGGGGTGGAGAGGGTGGGAGGAGGAACAGGGTGGGTGTGTTTGGGGTGGGGATGGGGGGTTGATGGTTGAAGCTGAGGGGAGCCCTGTCAACAACAGTATCCGCACAAGTGTTTGGGCCTGTGTTTATGCTGTCGCTCTGTTTGGAGAATTAGTCATGTCCTTTCAGGAGACTAGGAAGCAACAAGACAGGGAGAGACTGAGGAAGTGTATTTTGTGTGTGTGTGTTTGTGTGTGTGTGTGTGTGTGTGTGTGTGTGATTGAGTGAGAGCACCCTGTCTGTGCTAAGCAGGGCTGCCTCCCTTGACTGAACAACACAAGACGAAGAGATTCCATTTCCTTACCTCTTCATGTGCTGTTGAGATACATACATGTACATACTTACGCACACACATAAACAAGCATAGACTTATGATGTACTCACAAGCCAAACAACAGCCAGTGGGAATGCTGTCTGGTAAAATTAATAAAAAATATACACAGTTACAGACACGTGGGACAAGAGTATAGCGCGTGTGTGCCTGCGTGCCTGTGTGCATGTGTATGCATGCGTCCATCTGTGTGTGTGTGTGTGTGTGTGTGTGTGTGTGCGCGCTTGTGTGCCACTGGCTGATCCAGGGAAAATGGCTTTTGTTGAGTCCCCTGTGCTATGTAACATTACAGAGTAATTACAGAGTGTGTGCTTTGTTTAGGGGATGTCTAATTATGCTGTTTGGGTTGTGCAGGGCCCTGGGGTGTCACCGTGTGACTGTGTGTGTGTGTGACTGTGTGTGTGACTGTGTATGTGTGTGTGTGTGTGTGTGTGTGTGTGTGTGTGTGTGTGTGTGTGTGTGTGTGTGTGTGTGTGTGTGTGTGTGCGTGCGTGCGCGCGGAGCCGGTGAGAAGACACTAATTGTGGAGGAGGTGTTAATGGTACAGCAACTGTCAGAGAGAGCGAGAGAGAGAGAAGAGAGAAAAAAGCCTGAGCCTTTCTCTTTGGCCTTTCTGCTAATCTTTCATTACCACTGTCCATCAGGATATTACTTGCAGTATCACCTGATGCCACATCACTGCCGTTATCAAACCCCCGCTTTCGTCATGGGTTCTGAAGCTTTAAGGCCCCAACGCACCGCCCAGACGTCCAACTGCATTATCCGACCACTCTCTGACCACTCCGTTGCCTCTTGCCTGACCCGTTAAGCAGAAAGGTTGCATCGAACACACCGCTTCATTACCAAACGAACACAGATTAATTTGTCCTGAACGGACATAACAACTAGTCTCGTGCCAGTACTGCAAAACATGAAACACACACCGCGCCGAGCACACCGCCAATCAGAGAATCCAATGGCTCAGACGTCCGACAGCCCACCTCCTCAGACTTTGTATGCTGAATCAGAGCAGACAACGTCCGCACAGCTCCGAAAGCTACCGACGCAGTTGAACACACCAAACACATTTGTTCCCGACCTCGTCCGAGTCTCCTCAAACGCTTCAGACATCCAACGGTTGGGCCCGTGTGTTCCTGCCTTTACTGGGTTCATCCTGCTGCTAAAGAAATGGCTGTCACTAAAGTTCCATGTTCACTCAGTCAAGCATGGCAGAAGTGTTGCAGATGGACAAGAAATGCTCCCACAATATTTGACATCCATCTCACAAGCCAACAACATAGGATGCTATGTAGAGTACAATGCATGAGGTCAAATATTGTTGACTGAATAATGCTGCCAAGTTGTCTTGAAGATGTCAGACCAATTAGGTCACACAGTTCAGATTCTGCACTTTCACTGGTAATTTAAAGTGTCAGCCCAGGCTTAATCTTAATCTTGCAACTGGTTTGCAAGTAAATATTCATATTATATTAGAGTGTATCCAAGGATGTAATAATCTTGTCACTTCTGGCAATATAGCGTGTAAAAAACATGTCTACGATCAGCAGACCTCAGCAACCTTTGTGTAACAATAACAATAACATCTATCTCTTAAATAATGCCAAAACTCAAAGCTCTTCGAGATCTCTTCATCCACACGTGGTTATACGGGCTGTATGGCATCAACGAGCATTTCATGGAGTGCAAGTCATTCATTATGACCTGGCAATCATCATCCACATTTGCCAGTTGTCATTGAAAATCAATCTTCTGATGTGTTTTGTGCACACTTAATGACTTCTCATGTATGTTTAAAAAAACATACCTTTTGGCAAAAGACTCTCCCTGTGTTGGAGTTTTTGACCTGATATCAGAAGGACTTTGTTGTATATTAGACAAGAAGGCAATTGACATTTCTTTAATGGTCCCATATTGTGAAAAACACGTTTTCTCTAGTCTCTACATATATAAACTGGTCCCCCCTGAGGAAAGCAAACGACTCCTGATCCTGCAATGTCTCTGCAGCCCACCCACTGGTAAAATGGTGCTCCTACAGGCTGTTCAGATTCAGCTACTGTCGTTACGTAATGAAAGGAGAGACGTTCATAGGCCAGCCTCCTCTGCGCGATGATAGGAGATATCCGAGGATATCCGGGGAGCATTCATCCCCAATGTGAAGTTCGGTGTGTCCAGCAGTAAGATAGCAGTGATTCGCAATGTCATCGCTCAGAGCTAGACATGCAAATTGCTCTGTTGTTGGTTGTAAAAATCAACATAGGTGCCTATATTCTGTCCAAGCTACAGAACAACAGAAGAGACAGTGGTTGCTTTTCATTTTTAACGAGAAAGTGCCGACAACGGTTGGTCTAAGTTTGTTTGTGTGTGCTCATCAGTGTTGCCGCAGTTACCTTGGAAAAGTAATCCGATTAGTGATTACTGATTACTCTAAGAAGTAACTTAGTTACTTTACTGATTACTTATTTTTAAAAATAACTAAGTTAGATTACAAGCTACTTTATTAGTTACATTCAGCAGGTGCCTCAGCACTGACCCTCGTAAAAGGATCAGTCCCAACCATACCAGACCCAGCAACTGCACCCGAGCCACAGGTAAGTGTCATTTGCAGTTGCTGAAGAACTATAAGTTACCTTTACTGTTAGCAGGAGCTGGCATTAGCTACATGGTAGTAACTGTAACAACACAATCGACCAAACTAAGTAACATATTCAGACACACTAACCATTCTGAAATCTCCTGCTGCAGCCACAGTCTGTACATCTTCAGGAGCCTCTCCTTCTGGGTTCGATTCTTGGTCAAACTGGTATGGTAGAGCTCAGTAGAGCAACTTTTAGACAACTGAAATTCAGGAACACAGATGGGTTTTGGGCAGTACATTTCAAATACAGTGCTGTTGGACTTCTGACAGCTGTGTGAAATTGATGACGTCTACAACATCAGTTAATGAAATAAATAATGTGAAAGCATTCATTCGTGTGTGGATAACAAAATAAAGTTAGCAGTGAGAGCAGCCTCTCTGCTGCTCTGTTAGCTCTGGGGGGTCCATTGTTGTACAAGACGCCAATCAGATGCAGGGTTTTTGAGGTAAAACAGACACAAATTATTTACTTCACCACAGAGTTTGTTTAATGTGTTGAATGCTGCGGTGTGTGTGTTTGTTTGCTTGTTAGCGGTTGTCACCTGGTGCTTTTGTGATTACATAAAAGCCACCCTGATTGAAGATGGATCTCAAGAAAGCTATAGCATGTGCATGCTATACATTGTCCTAGTGCTGCACTTCCCCCGCAGTTTAGTTCTGCCTTTTACGTTCTGTCAACAACATGCTAATAATTAAAATTCAGAAAATCAGTTTTTGACATGTGTGAATTGATTCTGAATCCTGGGAGACAAGAATCTCAATTCCTTTGTGAATCAATGTTTGTACCCACTTATCTTCTACTTTCCTACTTTTAGGTAAATCCTTGAGAATGTGGTATTTAGTTTCTAAACATCACGTAAACTTATTGACCAGCAGATCCACGCTAATGTGAACAAACCAGTAAAGTGAAGTAGCCAACTAGATGGCCATACTGATTGAGCACAAACTGGCCATAGCCTATAGAATGTTGTAGACTGCAGTCCTAAAACCCAGAAATTGTGTCAAAGTCTATGGGTTTTATCAAACTGATTTTCTGTTGAATGCTTAAAATAAAGTCCGTGGTTACCACAGGCTTAAGATATTTACATGTTTTGTTCTACAACATATCATTAGATGTCCCACAATTTAATTGTAAACTGCATGTCTTTAAAATGTGGCTGCTAATAAGGAAATTACAAAAGTTTTCATGGACAACAAATGTCATCATAGGGCATTTAAAAATTGAGAGACAAGATTGCACTTCTGATATTGATTTTTGGCCAGATTGCCCATGGAACTATACAGAACTATAGCAGAACAAACAGAAAAAATATTTCATTATATGGTGTCCATTAGTCAACTCTTATTGTACCATTCATATTGTACAATGGCATCATTTCCATTTCATACAGTAGAGTATTTGTAGTCAGTAGGTAGTTTGTACAGTGTGGACACAGGAACCCTAGTGAATGTAGTGAATAATATGTCTTATAGGAGATCTTTAATGCAGTATGAAAGTGGGGAAAAATGGCGTTGTATGGTGTGAACACTATAGCTGAACGTAATAATTGGAACAGCTACTGCCTTGCAGTTATAAATCCTGTGTTCTAGGACAGATATTTCGTATCTACAAGCACATAGAGGCAATGTAGTGGCTTAAATAAGCACCGGTGATCCAGTGAGGAATCAGACACTGCTGCAGATCTTTGGTTTGAGAGCCCTAGAGAACAGGACGTAATGGCAGTATGTTTGTCAAGTGAGTTTGCTTCTGTAACATGTTTGTGTGTTTGTTTCAAGGACTCTACAAGGTCTCACAGCTGTGTATATGGCGTTCCTATTGATATCCATCAGCAGTGCAATCTACCCATTCTGTTTTATAGAGATGGAACAGAAAAGGTCTCATTCTTATGTGTTTATATAATTCTAATTACCCATGTTGATTTAGACTTGGGAAAGAAAAAGTAGCGATGTGTAATTTCAAAAGGAACCCTTTTTTGAATATCTATTGGCCAGCTCTGAGGAGGGGTCAAGGGTCAAGGTACTGAGATGCGCCCATACAACAAACAATACAATACCCTGTCACTGATGGATAATTGCCAAGCACATTTGTTCCAGTAAGTTGTGGCTCATGATGACATCTTTGGACCCCATGGTTCATTGTCTGTACTATATTATTATTATAAAATGGCGCACCGGGGCATTAATTTGCCTGTGGAATATAATGAAGTGCATTTTATTATTGTTAACATTATCATTTACAGAATGCAGCATTACAGCCACAATCCGTTTTATATGAATGCAATAATAAATGAAAAATGCTGCAGTTTGAAATGAGGATGGAATACTGTATAGCTCAATGCACAATCCTTCACTGCTGATGGTTTTTGAACAGTAATGGCTTTCTTTGTATTGCAACAGAAACTTCAGGAGATGCTTCTTAATGACATTTTCCACTGCTAAGTCTTTTGCATGTACATCCCTATTTACAGCATAGAAGTACTGTATATTTTACAACCATATTTTTGAGTTGTCAAGAGTGTGCGTAAGTGTGTGCATGTGTGTCTGCGAATGAAGGAATGTTGAGGAAACTTAGTATGATAAAACAAGATTAGACTTCTACATTGTGACCCTCACAGATGCTACAACTGCTGCTCTCTCTCTCTCTCTCTCTCTCTCTCTCTCTCTTTCTCTTTCTCTCTCAGCTGATGAATTTTACTGAATTTTTAAAACTCCTGACGTGTTTCCTTTGGAGAGTTTAAAACTATAGCTTTTAGTTTTGTTGATTAAATGCACCACAATATTTGTTACAGTGGCATGTTTAAAATATTTGAAAGCAGCCTGTCAAATTATAGTGTATGAATGGTGTGAACCCGCCTGTCCAGGTTTATGTAATGCGTCCTTTAAATAGCAGGAAACAGGCTGTGCTTTTGACTCTAGACAAGGTTTTTGTTGGTCTTATAGCACAGTTGCTTTCTGCTGCCTCAAGAATCCAATCCGCCATCAGTGTGCCTCACCACACCTCATTTTAAGACCAACACGCCCACATGTGGGTGCAAGTACATTTGCTATTTACGCATTGTAAATTGGGCGAAAACATGACAACTCTGAAATTAGCAATGACCGTTGTTCTGTGCGTCGCTTTGCACCGAGAGTAAGATGGAGCCCTATATCCAAGCAGCAACGTATACTCCTTCAGCTGCAAAAACAAGTTTTAGAGATATTAAGCATTTAGTCAGTTGGCCAATTGAGGTTAAGATGTTGCATGGGACCTCTACAATTAATGAGCTGACAAGTTTAAACACTGATATATTAAACTTTATTTGTATTATGTTAAACATACATCTATACTATATACTTCATTAAAATGTATTATTAAAGGGTAGGATAATTACCTCAAATGCTGCAGCATCTTCAATCCCTTTGGCATGGATGTCCTGCTGTTCTTTGTTGGCAAGGAGCTTTTATAAGGCAACAGAATATGCTGCTATATACAGTACTTTCATAATAAGAATGTATCAGTCTGTACTCCAGTGCTGTCTTTGACCCTGGTCACCTGAAGGTGGATACAGTGGCAATGGTAGGCTACAAGCCAAGACCTCCCTATCTGTCTCCATTGTATCCTGTCTATAATCCAATCAAGTAACTCACATTTCACCCGGTCAGAAGCTTTCACTTGGCTTGCAAAGGAGGTCACTGTCTGTGCTTGTGTGTTTGAGCATTAACTTATTTAGATTTTGAGTCTGCTTATGTTCCTGTTTCTGCCTTCTATGCAAACTTTTACTGTGAGTTTGTGTGTCCGTCCTGTCTGAGGTTTAGTAGCGGTGTGTGACAGTGTCTTTATAGATTGCATTCAGATGGTAAGAATTTACCAAATTCATTTGCAGAAAAAATTCCTTAAGTGAAGATTTAAGATAGAAACAGCCTGTTTCTATAATCTTCCATAATTGCTAATGATCCCTTTTGTGACTTTATATCTTTTAGGGATAGGATTGTCTTTTAGGGATTGTCTTTTTTCTGAATGTTAATTAATAACGTGATGTTGATTGAACAGAAAAGACAGAACTCAACTGCAAGGGAAGTGCAGCACTGAAACATCTCGGGTGCACAAGCTAGAACTATCTTGTAGGTCATCTTCAGAAAAGACAGCTTTTGCAAGCATTTCTTTTACGTAATTATTAGATAATTACCTTTGCAAGGCAAATGCAAAGTAAGTATATATTGTGAATACTACACCATCACTTAGACACTAACTTTAAATGAGCAGCAGTGATCAGCTGACCAACACACTTCAGCATAAAATGAGTGAGCTCTAAGATGTCTTTTCTCCAGAACTTACAGTGAAGCAGAGGCTGCTTTCCTCTTCTGGAGACATGACGTTAATAACACAACAGAGCACGCCTTATTTGTTATTTTCATACAGGAATGAAAGGTTTTTTTTAAAGAAAAAGTCTGAGGAACAGACTAGTAGTGTCCCCTTTTCTGTTCATTCAATCAAAATTTGGTTTTAAAACAAGAATAGATTCTGAATTGAATCAGACAGATTGCCAGGGATTGACCCTAATATTGTTCTATATACCTGAATTTTGCTGTCCTCTCTCTTTATCCGTCTTTCTCTGAATCCCACTGTCTCAGAAACAACCAGCATGGGCACAGTGTGTTTACGTAACCATCATGAAAAAGTCCTATGATCTCCCCAACAGCACAGAACTTTGACTTTCTCTATGCGTTCTTTAAATGTGAAACTACTGTAGATAATGCTTGTGTCGGAGTTCAGTTTTACTGACTTTGAAATGTGTTCACATCTTTGTGCCTTCATGCGTATGTGTGGCAGCCTTTGGCGGGACGGTCCTGTGGTCCCTCCCCTCTCTGTCCACTCTGTTAGCAGCCTTTATCTTCTCAACAATCAGGCTTTATCCCCGGACACTCCTGGTCCCACGGTAGCCTTGGGAGCAGCAGCCCAGCGCTCCTATCCAAACCAACCAGACATATTTCCTGACATATGTTCAACTGTGTAACCCAATCAACCCTGACACACACAAATATGTGCACACAGACACAGATTGCGGAGCCAACACAACATGCAATCAAAATCTAAAGTCAAATCTGAGTAGATTATTTGTAAGATGCTCTCCTTTTGCTTTCAAGGTTTAAACTTTTGTGGAGTTTTTGTGACAAAGTCTCCACAAATGTTTTTCTTTAACTTTGGTAAAAACATTTTTTTAAGGCAATATCACTTTCTAAAATAAAACATAAACTGGCAGTTTGATTTTATTTTGACAAGCAATGCTAAAGCAAGGTACAGGGATTTTATACCTAATAGCAAATATGTGCTTAGAAACACAAAATAACAGCAAAACAAAACCATTGTAAGACAAGGATTATCCATTTAAAAAAGAAAACCTAATAAAAACACCCATCAAAAACAGCATTAACACAATGCGAATGAACAGCCACACCAGAGTACAAAAGCTGCAGTGTGTTAGCATCAGTATCAGAAGTTTCAGAACATGATGTGGTGTTTGATCACAAGAAGCCTTTGGCACTGTGAGATGCTGTGCACAGAGAGGAAACTGAGAGCATTGATTTCATTGTAGAGGAGCAAGGAGTGTGTGTGATCGGGCAAATGTGTGTGCGTGAACTGTCTGGAACATAAAACTATAGAGGCCCATTCAGACCTTCCTTTCTCTCTCGTTCCATCAGGAGATAGCAGGGACATTGAACTGCGGCAACAAAAGCAGATTTCCATCAGACAGAGTTTCTGGGAGAGAAAGGCATTGTGTTGAAAGGGGCTTAATGGAAGCTCAGCTTAGAGCTTTATTCACACAAACTGTACTCATGGGTCAGGAGAAGCACGTGTGAACACAGACACACACACTTTTCTCATATACCACTCACCCCTACTTCTTCAACACAGAAATAGGTTCAGTTATTTATTAATTAAAAAATATATGTTTTCAGAATAAGATTTCTACAGTTTGTGACCAGGTAGTTATCAGTCATGATTCTCAGGAGCAAGGCACTTAAAGCACAATACAGACCAGATCCACCACGATACCAAGCAAAAATAGTTAATAAAAAACAAAGATGAACATCTAGAATGTATTTATTATACTTTATCAATCAGGCATTGTAATATTGTTCTCTTCCTGCTAAGGGTCACATGGGCATCTGAAAAGCCTAGCACTTTGTATTAACTGCATGTGAGCATCCGATGTAAGGCGAAGCTGGCGCTCTCTGTCCACCCTGAATCAGTTGAAAATGCATTCTGTTGCGTCAAGAAAACAGTGTACCTATCAGCTGTCCACCAGAGATCAGTTTGGAGACTTAACCTTTCAAGTTAAAGATAGGTGAGTTTGCTAGATTAGCCTATATTCCTGTTTTTGTCATTTTCAAACTTGTTTATTACTGTGATATGAAGATGTTTTTCTACAGGAAATAAAATACATTGTACCTAACAGCAGGTAGAGATTTTTCTTTGCAGAAACTTTGAGTACCCTGGCGATCTTTCTCCAGTAAGTGGGTACCTTATTTAGTCTGTACAGGCTAGTAGTACAGTAAAAGGTAGTAGTAGTAAAAAAGAGAGTATTGTACAGATAACTTCAGTTATCACATTTAGGTGTCAGTATTTACACAAGTATCATTCTCTGAATAGAACACATTGGGATGCAGTGTTCAACAGCTCTCTGACACTGTGTTGAAAAAGTAGAACATGTGTGCACTGGCCAATAAATTCCCAAACATCAAAATTTGTTGCAGGATTGCATTCCAACTTCAATTCTTGCAAGTGTTTTCCTATCTGCCGCTATGTATGGTAGTTAAGGTTTGCTAAGGTTTGGGCAAGTAAAACTGGTAGGTTTGGTACAGATCACCTTATGTTTGCGACTGTTGACAAAATCGAGGCTAACCAGTCTCCCCAGTCAAAGTTGCAACCAACCTCCTCTCTAAGGGCTCGCACTAGTATTTGCTCGACCAGAAATCAAATTAATTTCAGGGCAATCATTGAGTTTGCTAATGAGTCAAATTCAATTTGCAAAGTGCTTTTGTGAAGAGTTCAGCAAAGCCAAAGGATGTGAGCATCCAAAATAGAGGAAGGTACAATAACAGAGTTGTCAACATTGACTACTTTCTGATAATGTCCAAATTCATTTTGTTGTGACATTATGGTGTGACTTAGACTTTTGACTTCAGTGTAACTGTTTGAGATTGAGTACTGCGACGTGTCCACATGAATAAAAAATGTTAAAACTTGAGCAAATCTTTCAGGCATATATAAGACCTTTATGGGTCTTCTTCATAAACGCACAGAAACATAAGGAAAAAGTGCTGGAAAGAAACAACAGAAGAACCAGAGCTTCTGGAGCCCACTCCACCCACATGGTCAGTTATTCTATTGTTAGACAGCTTATAGCTAAACTCAGCTGTGTTTCCCACAGAATCAGACTTGCTGAACAGCTGCCGTTGAGCATGGGCACTTCGTCGACTGAGTTGGCTAACTTCAGGTTTACTTCTGAGCTAATTTGAATGAGGATAAAATAATTTAATGTATTAAACTGAATTGCTCAAATTCTGACAGTAAAACGAGTCATTTTGCGGGGGTTGTGAGGCATTTATTGCTGTATTATAGATGCGTCTTTTACAATGTTAGCTTTTGGGAAAAAGTCCCTAGTACATCACATGAGGATGTTATTACATTGCTTGGCCACAACAAACACTGGCTTCAAGGCCTGGCGATCTTTGTGGCTGCTTGATCTCTACAATGAGGCCGGCCCTCTTTGCAGAGGAAATTACGGCCAAACCAACCGCATTAATGGGACTGCAGATGTAAATTAGCCTATGGCTAACCTTTACAAATAAAATTGAATAAAAAAAAAAAAAAAAAAAAAACAGTCCTACCAGTCTTCTTTGTTGGTTTTACCAGCAGACTAAAATCCACACCACGATTCACTGTATCAGAGTATATGACATCAATGGCTATTCACCAACAGGTGCGCCGTCTTGAGTGAGTGAGAACGGGATGCGCAGCTTCAAAAATAGAAAATCAATATTGATATTGTTCTGGACTGCCACAAATAAATGAATGTGTGCAAAATGGTCTGTATGTTGGCTGTTATTGCATCAGTAATAACACATGGTTGAACACACTATATTCTGTACAGGATTTGTCTACTCTGTCCCCCTTGATGATAGCACATGAAGTGACTCTGAACGTACACTGATATTAGTCATCCTTCCTTCTGTCTCATTAAAGCCACAGGAAAATGTAACTCTTGCGATTTCAACAGATAGGATCATATAGAGGGTGTTGTGAGCTCTTGTAATGTTTATATAATCACTGATCAGCTCAACCACGAATGAACTTTGTAAGAATGCCGTGAGTGAAACCCTGTCAGAATGTTTAAACATTTGTCTCATTCATAAATCAAAAACCTGTTTCTGTTTGTGGAGCTAGCTCAACGGTTGTACAGTTGTTGTGATCTGGTCAGTAGAGACACAAAAATGTTGCTATTTATAAATGACAGTCAAGGCCAGCAATCTGCACCAAGTGGAGAAACAAACAAATTGTAATATACATCTACAAGAGATGATACCGATGTTTAAAACAATATTTTTTTAAATTTTGTTTTTGATATGTATCCTCCCTTTTGTGTTAAGCAAACAAAGAAATCCTTCGTAAAAGAATAACGGAACTATTTGAAACTCTTCAAGCCCAAATTTCCTGCAAACTATCTGTGAATGAGCACAAACTCAGTTCTCTTGATTTATAAGCAACCTTTAATATAATATATTTGAAAAAGATTCTAAAAGAAAAAATACATTAAAATGACTGCTTGAAAGCCTCTTCAAACTGTTATACAACTATCTATGCAATTTAGAGATATTTTTTGGTAGCCCAACAAAAACTGTTGTAATTAAATGTCAGTTTAAGATCTAATCTAATCTAAAAATGATTAGAAAAGCATGAAGATATAAAAGAAACTATCAACTTACTGTCATGCCCTCCTACTTGGCCTTTCTGCTCCGTTTTCCTCTCTTTCCACCTCCCCTCAACCCCATAGTGGACAGCAGTCCTATCTGTCAGTTGTATGCAAAGTTGTTTAATTTCCATCTCCAAGTAGCAGTCCTTGTATCTGGTATAAAGTGAGGTCATGACTCAGAACATGGGATTGGACTCATTTGAGCAAAGTGTTTGTTTACAGCGTCTGATAATGCAGACTTTGTTGTACTAACACCAGGGTCTATGTCATTTGCCACTTTAAGGGCTCTCACCAAATGGATTACGTTAAGGTCACTGGAATATATTTTAAAAACTGCAAGTCACTGATCTTGCGTAACAAGTAATGGCTAGATCAGCAAGGCAAGTGTCAGCCAATATCAATATTTGACTGATAAATTGGTGCATCTCTAATCAAGAGTTGTCCATCAGAGGTTGAACTTTTAACACAGTCATGATGTTTCACAACAAAGTGAATCATCTCACTCATCATCCTTATCTAAATACACTTTTCTCTCTTTTTCACATCAGATTCTTCTGTATAACATGTACACTAGGGATGAGCAAGCAGACCTCCCATGGATTAACCGCCGACTGACTCCAAAAGTTGCAGTCAGACTTCCTCATTATGAGACACGTAAAATCTTCACTACACATAAACACACACAAGTCCTAAGGTTTTTGAAACTAAGTGTATACGAGCAGCACTGTAGCACTGTCCCCAAATCGCATCGCCCAATATTCCCCGGAAAAGACTACACAACGGCTGCTCCCAAATCTGATTGGTGTTATTTGTAAGTCAGCCTAAATCTCGAGAGAAGCTACACACACAAATGGAGCAGGGCTTACTAATCCATTTGTAAGGCAATAGGCAGGCAAACAGGCAGGGGAGAGCTTGCCAAGTGTTGTAATCACAACTAAAGATGATGAGCCCACTCCCTTCCTCTATGCTCTACGCGTATGTCTGTGTGCGTGCATGCGTGCATGCATGTGTGTTTGCATGTTTGTCCTACATCGCCTCCTTTACAAAACAAGTGACAAGTGAGAGAGAAAATGAATTGGTATCAAGTGGATAATCTACAAAAGTACAGGAGGAGCTTTTCCACCTTACGCAAGTCCCTCGCTCATTCATTGGCAGATACCACGCAATCTCTCCGAGAACAACAACAAGCCGGCAATATGAGTTTTGAAAAGGCAGTAATTGTAAGCAGGCTGGGGAATAAATTAGAATGATGACAAAATACAGAGATAAATCCAGCTTAAGAGAGATGTACGCCACTGTTTATTTGATTTTGAGCTTTTCTTTCTATCCTGCTCTTTCTCCCCTCCCTCATTCCTGATCTTTTTTAGTGGGGTGGAAAAATGGATTTTTGTCAGCGATTTGGCCCTGAAATAGCTTATTGTCTAAGGCAGCCACTGTGCGGGTACAACGTCAACATCACATGTGTGTGCGAACACGCTCGCTTGTTTCCATGGGGAGTAATGGCCGTGGAAGTGTGTATTGGCTCTGCTGGCACAATACGCCACTGTGCTCATTGGTTTAGACTGCTGTGTGTGTGTGTGTGTGTGTGTGTGTGTGTGTGTGTGTGTGTGTGTGTGTTTACTGTGTGTGTGTGTGTGTGTACTTCTATAGACTCTCTTGTTGATATTTATAGATGAATTCTGGTATGAAGGGGGTGAGGGAAGGAGGAATGTAGGGAGCAAGGGGGGGTGGATGAAGGGAGAGGAAAATGGTGAGAGTGATGAGGGGAGGAGAGGATCTGTAAGGGAGAATAAGTTAATTTGACCTCAGCTTCCTCTCACTTTCTGTGTCTTTGTTTTACCTGATTATCTCCTTTCAGTGTCATGTACAGAAGCGTTTGCACACTCTTTGACGCAAAACACACCCAACAAAACTCAAACATCTTCAGGCTAATGCAGGTTCTACAACTGCATTTATTCTAATTCGAAATTGATCTCCTGTCTGCCCAGTTAAAATAATAACAACATGTTTTTTAGAATCACTAAATGTAATAAAGATTTCCCAAAGAATAAACAGAAACAGCCATATTAATGAACTGTTTGGCACAAAAAGTTTAAGATACAATTGTTAAAGTCAAAACCTTTATCATTCTGTCCTAATAAACCCAGACGTACTGCTTCTAACCCCAGGGTAATGCACATTCTATATGCATTAAGACGAATATTTTACTGACCTGTGTGAATCTGTGTTTTGCTCTTCTTTTGATCAGGAGTGAGGGGGCTCAGTAGGCAGAGGAGCTGATTCCTTTTGAACGTTTTTCCCTTCACATCGTTCCATCAATTTAGTGGTAAGTGCTCTAACTTATCTACTATGACTGTCACAGCACAGCAAGTTCTGTGACATCTGGCTTAGTTGTTAGACTTGAGTATTTTTTCACCTGAGTCTGCTGAAGTTAGGTTTACAGCTTGAAAGTCAAGAAACAGAGATAAGTAGTCACTTATACTGTGATTATTGAGATAATTGCTTTCCTTTTTGATACCAAATAACCCTCTCTAAGGCAACTAAAACCCTTTTAAGATTTTTTTTTTCTGGCAGGGTATACGTTGGTCATATTGGTAAACAAAATAAAAATTAATCATAGTACCTACTACCTACTGACCGACAGACAACAGGGATGTTCCTAACCATGCATTTTCATGACGTTTAAACAGTGGTTTAAACTTGACTACTTTTCCTCAGAAAATAACCTCAAGAAATTGATAACATGAAATATGAGTATGGAAGACTATTAAAGAGCATGGATAGAAGCTGAGATACTAAATCTTTCCAAACTTTGTCCTTGCACACAGCCTACCAGTAGCTAAACTAATGCATTGGACTACTAGTTATCCTCTGCACAGTCACGTGTTTCTGTCTGGGAAACTTTGACTGTCATCTAAAAACTTTGCTCACAAATGAATTTGACTTTTGGATTTATGTAAATGTTGTGGCACATCAGTATCCCGCGGTGTTCTTGGCTGTGGTGACAGAAAGCAGTGGCTGGTGCTTTATAGTAAAAAGGCCTGGAGTCAGAGGAGGGCAGCGATATCAAACTCAAATACAAGACAAATGAGCGTGAAATAGAGGCTTAACTGATACTGTCTGCCTGCTCTCTTTGTGTGTGTGTGTCTTTGTGTGTGTGTGTGTGTGTGTGTGTATGTGTGTGTGTGTGTGTGTGTGTGTGTGTCTTTGTGTGTGTGTGTGTGTGTGTGTGTGTGTGTGTGTGTGTGTGTGTGTGTGTGTGTGTCTGAGTCCAGACAGTGTGTGTCAAGGCAGTGTCATGATCACAGATTGTGGCCTCATCTCTGCTCTGCTGAGGAGATTTAGCTGGCACTGGTTACACTGACCGCGGCCCGTGTGTATGTGTGTGTATGTGTATGGATGTATGAGTGTTTGTCGCAACCCTGTCAGATCAGCCATGACGCTGCCCACTGCGTGTTTCAACCAGGGGTGACCTTTTTCTGTGTGTGTCCCTGGGAATGTGTGTGTGTGCGTGTATGCGTGTGTGTCCTGTGCTGCAGGCAGGGAAAGTCCCTGTCTTCGTCATGCCAGAGAGTTAGAGGGGACACCCCGTTCGTCTGTGTTTGGGTGAGTTAGTTCCGTTGTGGGAGTTTCATCAGATTTTTAACATCTGTGAATTCACTCTGAGTATTCTGTATCTATTTTTGCCAGTAGCCAAATGATGTCATCACTTGTTCTTAGGCAATGTATTAACAAGGCCCCATCATCATACCCTCTCCCTTTTCTAAAACTTTGTTCTTATTGTCTCTGACCACAAGCCAATCTTCCAGTTTGCCCTGTTGTGAGTTTCAGCTCTACTGCAAATTGTACTCACTCCTAGATACCAGCCACCTAAATACACACTATTCTTTTCATCAAGATCTATGCATTATTCCCTGGGAAGTAAACAAAAATGTTGGAAAACATTTATCCCACAATGTTAAAGTAAGTGAGAAAAAAATCCTGGATCTGTCCTTTTATCTGAATCCACTCCAATTCAGACCCATCCTCCATCCAAGTTTCATAGAAATACGTTCAGTAGTTTTTGTTTAATCCTGCTGACAAACTAACCAGCAAACCAACAGACATGTGAAAATATAACTTCTTTGGCAAACTAAATTATTAGAGGTATCGTGATTTAAAAAAAATAAAAAATGTATCAAAATGAGCCTTTGATATCGAGACATTTAAATCAAATGCAATAACCCCCAAAGAAAAGAATAACACTTCATAAACACAAAGGGATTATCAATGTCAACAGAGATTGTGTTGTTGTGAATTCATGCATGTTACTCCAGAGTTGAAGGAATATAATGTCTCATTTTCTCCAGTACACACTTTCTACAACTACTGTTAATGTAGTTGGACTAATACTGTATGTCTGAGTCAGAAAAGAAGTCCGTCAAGTACCAAATGTTGGTATATTTGCTGATGTGCAGGTACAAATTCGTAAGACTCTCCAACACACTGGCAGTTTGTACTGAAAGTCATGTGATAAAAAACACTGATGAGTGTCGTGTTTTGGTGTCATTTATCTCAGTTGATTTATCTCTGCTTCTCTCCTGTGCTGTCTGTCTGTGCTGGAGTTTGTGCCACACACTCAGGTCTTCAAGGTGCATTCAGGTGCATGTTCTAAACTCTGCAATCTATATTGCTTTGTATGTCAAAGGACATGTGGTCTGACAGAGATTCCTTGTTGTGTTCAAGTGCACCCCCATAGAAAACGTAAATGTTCTCGGGGCGTAAAAGTCTAAGTCTAACAATAGCATTACCATCACTACATTTTTAAATCCAACATTGAATCAAATTGTGGATTTGGATAATTGCGCCATCCCTAGTTCTATTTATAGTTGGCTACTAATTTTCTTTGATCGACTCATTTATTAATCAACTAATCATAAGCTCTTTAGAATAAAATGGATTCAAATTAATCGTTAATGGGTCTTCGCCATCATGGTTACAATAATAACGTTGTGTTTAAGGTTGTAGAATGATAGTGGTCATGCCGTTAAAAAAACTAAAGAAAATGCACTCGTCCATGTTGAAACCTGATGTCGCTCTATGATACCTGCTCTTTACCTAATTTGCTCCCATTTACATTCCTATGGTAGTTTGAGTCATTTAACTCATTTTAAACGGAACATATTATGAAAAGCTCACTTTTTCAGCGCTTGTGCACATACATTTGGGTATATTGAGTACCTGTCCACCAAAAAACTGTGAAATTAGACATCCTAGTCAGTTTTTTTAAGGGCTGCCTTGGTCAGAAAGCATGTGATTCAGCAAGGCACTCAGATTTTTGGCCTACTTCTAACGTCAGGAGGAGGCTAATTTAAATATTAATGCCCCCAATGTGAGTATTTTGGAGAACAGCTTGGAAGCTAGGTACACTGTTGTTTTTTGTAGTGGTCGCTTAATGGGAGCTAAACACATTGGAAGAGATGTTAAATGGGTTGTAGCATTACAGCTTGTACACCGTTGTAGTCACAGAAAGTATTAACTTGAAAATGAGAATAATATGTCTGCTTTAAGGCAGTTGCTGAAATACTGATGCTGTCGCTCTTCTTGGGAGGTCAATCAGGAAGGAAGCTTGTTTGTTAAAACTTAAACAGTGAGCCAACCTTAGAGGAGCCATGCAGTTGGCAGAAATCAATAGATCTGACAATGTTTTCAGTTTGAAGAGAATTTGTCCTGTCAGGTCAAGCAAAGGTTCATCGTGGGGTCTCAGTGAAGAAGATCACTTCTGTGGTAAAAGGTTATCCAGTGCTCTGTAAAGGGGCCCACACACCGCCCAGACTCAACCAACGCCCAGCTGCATTTATCCGACCACTCTGTTGCCTCTCGTCTGACCCGTTCGGCAGAAAAGTTGCATTAAAACATACCACCTCAGCAACTGCCAACTACACAGAAGTGCGTACGTTCTGCGCTCGCGCGAGATTCAGTAAGTCTCCTTAACATCGGGTGGCGCTAGTCTCGTGCCAGTAATCCAAAACATGAAACCAGAAAATGACGTAAAGGAGTGCAGACGTAGATTATCAGAAAAAAAACAAAGCGTACACAGTATTGGCTCAGTATTAGTTTGACCTGAGAAGGTGTTTGTGGAATACAATACTTGGCATTACTTGAAAGATCATTATGGCAGAGCTGATGGTCGTGTTGTCTGCTCTCGGGCTCGTTATTATACGAAGACGTTGCAGGAGGGAAAAAGTGGTTTGTTCCGCCCCTCTCACACACCGCACTGATTCCCTAGCATACCACCAATCAGAATGGTCATTAAACAGACAGTTCAATGTTTGTTTCCGAACTCGCCCGAGTCTCCCCAAACTTTTCAGGCGTCCAACGTTTGGGCCAGTGTGTTCCTGCCTTTAAGAAGCAGTGTCCACTCACGGCACTCAAAACCAAAGCAACTGCCTATGGAGCCATGACAGAACAAACTGTGGATGAAAATAAGAGCATTAATACAATTGTGACACAAAACAATAAGCACAGATGATAATGTTAATGTGTTGTGTTGATAATAGCACAAACTATAGATTATAGAGGTTCGTTGCTATGTTTTCTGGATTTACACCACTGAACCCAAAAACTTTACTTTACTAAAGTCAAACGTTTTCTTAGTGGTAAGAGATCATCACTTAAAAGCCACACATCCCATAGAGCACATCCCTGCAGTACATATACTATTCTCTCCATATGTAGTTGTTAATTAGCTCAATTCCATATCTTGCTGTGTATTCTTATGCCCAACAGATCCTCTGTCCTCTCTCTCCTAGCACTGTCCAGAGCTGTAAAAGAGCTAATTGGCAGCTTGCTTGCCTGCCGCGACGGTGATCATGCAAATGTATTGGTGCTTACCAATAGCCGGGCCCATCAAAACATTACGATGGCCATTACCCAGAGCTGGGGCTGGCCTAACGAACATATGCTTCCCCCTCCCGACAACCTCCCCCCATTCCTAAACTCTTATTTATGTGTTTAATTTAATGTGCGAGGGAAGAATTTCCGAAATTAAATTTGGTTTTCGTTGGTGCCTCCAGAGAGTGGCAGCGTTATAATAACATGGTAATTTTTTACACATCTTTATGAGAAATGAGAAAATTAATTCTTTCTGACAAGCTGTAATTATTGGGCTTGGAACAGTTGCAGCTGAACAGTTTGGGCTGTGGTAGCCTGGCAGTGAGCTGAAAGAGAGAGAGGATGGGGGGAGGAGGGGTGCGAGGGGGGAGTTTAGTTGCACGGCCAGAATCGTATACAAAGGAGGGAGAAGAATGGGAGTTGGATGGCAGTAATGATGGACAAGAGGAGAGAGCAGGACAAGAGGTGATGGGGGGAGGGAAGAGGAGTGAAAGACTTGAGGTGTGAGGAGAAAAGGTGAGACAAGGAGAAGGAGAAAGAGAAGTGATGGGGAAAAAATGGGGATGCAGGAGGAGAAAGAGATGGGAGAGAAAAGAGAAAGTGATAAAGTCTGCATGGTGATGGTAGGGAACGGTAAGAGAGAAGAGGAAAGGAGAGCGGTGTTGGGGAATGACGAAGAAGAGGAGGAAGAGGACTGAAGGGTGGAGGAGTAGCAGTACGAAACAACAAGGTCAGATCGAATGAAGGTGGAGGAGTAGACGAGAGGAGGTAGAGGAAAGAAAGCTGAGTGGAGGGCAGAAGAGGAAAGAGGTGGTGAGAAATGAGGTCGAAGAGTGAGATCAAGAAAGAGGAGCTGGGGAAAGTTGAAGAAGGTGGTGAAAAAGATTAGGAAGAAGACGGGTGGAGGATATGAGGTATGGGAGCAGTGGAAGACATGAGGTGGCAGGAAAGTAGAGGTTGATCGAAGACGAGGGGAAGAAGGGAAGACAACGATTTAGAATATAGGTACATTAAAGGATGGAGGACAGAGGGGTGGAGGAGAAGAGAGATGAAAGATGATGGAGGGCGAGGGAGACAGGGTTAGATTAGAGGAAAGGAAACGAGAGGAGGAGGAGGTGTAATGAGGAGTCATGCCTCAGTGTGTTACATCAGGTAGGAGTCCCTGTCTTCTTGTCTGATGTCATCAGAGGAGGCTCCTCCACCCACACCAGCAGCTCCTCCTGTGTCAAGGTTACCACACATTAATATTCACAGTCTACAGCCAGCCTGGCCTCGCTCCATGCCCCCTTAGACTCCCTCGCACGCACGCACGCACGCACGCACGCACGCACGCAAAGCACCAGCATCTGCTCAAACTTACAGCGCTTCTTCCTCGTTGCTCCATCAATTACAAGCATACGTTCACACAAACATGTGTGCTTGCTCTCTCACACACACACACACACACACACATGCACTTCCTCCTCTTTGCCCCATCATGTGCTGACTATGGAACATGATATTGATATGATGCTGCTATATTTTCTCTACAGTTATTCACTTAGGCTGCGTTAAAAGCACACTTACAGTTGTTGGGTGACTCATTTAACAACCCACTTCTGGTGTGTGTGCGTGTGCGTACGCAGCCAAGTGGCAATTTGTTTTCATAGCCTTAAAAGGAGAACCAGTGTCTCTCTTTCCCCTTCTCTGCACGTGAGTGTGTGTTTGTGTGTGAGTCAGTGAAAGTGTGTGTGTGTGTGTGTGTGTGTGTGTGTGTGTGTGTGTGTGTGTGTGTGTGTGTGTGTGTGTGTGTGCGCGCGAGCACTTGCACTTGCACTGAGGCCTGCAGGTCACGATGATAAAAAAATGCTGTTGTACAAAGTGTAGGCCAGAATGTACATTTGTCATATCGCTTGTTTCAGATGTAAGTTGAAAAAAACTTCATTTAATAGTTTCTCTTTTAAATTCTGCAACATTTTGATTCAGCCCTGCATGTGGGGACATATCATAATGGTTAGATTTGTTTTAAAGCAACCATGTGATAGTAAGACTGTGAATGTGGTGTGTTTGTGTGTGTGTTCCTCCAGTAACCCTTCCTGTTTATTCATCGAGCCTGTTCCATTTTGTCCTGTGCTGTTAAATGTTTTATCCTAGCAAAGGCATGATGGGACCCCCTGGGGATGAGGCATCTGCCCGCCTGGCCACACGCTGAATGTTACATGACAGCACAGGACAGTTTGTGTGACCGTGTGTGTGTGTGTGTGTGTGTGAGAGGGAGAGAGAGAGCCTTTGTAGGTGTCACTGAGTGAAGTGTCCACTTTGTTGCGTGACTCTGTTTCAGATTTGCACTGAGGCTGTCTTCAGTTGTATATTGTCTGGCACGCCGTCTCTGTGTGTGCAAGTGATTGTATGATGTAGTATTATAAAGAAAGTTATTTTTTAAAGTTGTAAATCTATCTCTAAAAGTTGACCAAGTTTTGTGTTTATCATTGTTTTTTAGATTTTAGTAAATTCTCATCGGTTTGCCTTAACTGTACGAAGCTCTTGTTTTTTTCATATGAGTAATGGTGCTACTGTAAGAGATATAATTGGAGAGCGTCAGTTTAAGTAAACATACAAAGTTTACTTTGCCATCAGGACTGGACTGGCAACACGAATCAGCCTTGGAATTGCTGTCAAGAGGCCCCAATTTAATTTAACATTCAAACTGACATAAAATGATGAAATGAAACGATAAAATGATCAATTAGTTAATGTTTAATAAAAAAATGATTAGTTAATTTGCATTGTTTGAGTTAGGGTTGCATGTAATGTGATAAACGATCATACACATTTTCATGTACAGCCGAAGTAATGACCAATTTTCAAAATCATTTCAGAGACATTTTGAGTCTGACTACTAAACCATGGTACTAAAACTTTATTGGGGCTCATTGAAACGTTAGTATAAAAAAATTTCTTTAATAATTTTATTTACATAGTTCATAGCACAGAGCATTTAAGCATGACAAATGACCTGCTTTCTGCTCACTCTTCTCTGGTGTTTTTTCCTCTTCGCCATTATCCCTATCAACTGCAGACTACTTGAAATAATCCATTATATTTGCATGCTTTGCAGCGTCAGCCAGCAAAGCCTTTTTTTGGTTCTGTGCACGTTCTCTGTAGTTTTCTCCTCCTATCAACGATTTGTCAACGAGTGCTAAGTACTTCTAGTTTCCTGACAGGCCCTCACAAGATTTCCAGATGGCCAGTCTGCGTCTGTTCGGCATACATGGAAAGCATGATTGAACTTCCAATCCATAAATTGAAGTTGAAGTTGAATCAAAATATCCACTCCATCCAGGGTACCCATGTTGCCCATGTGCGCCTGATGTGATGAAAAATTAGCCTTAAAAGCGTTCAAATTGCAAACGGCCATGTGTTTTTTAAAAAAAAGGTGAAATACAAGAAGTCGAGTTTGAGTTATACTGTGTGTCGAGTAGCTTGGACTACAACGAGGCAGGATTTGATAATAAGTTAGAATAGTGACAATCACATCATCCTTCTTGTCAGCCAAATGGCAAAAGTTGAGTGAGGTTGCCCAGATCACCTGGGGTTATTGGGTGGAGGCCTCTGTGTCAGAACCCCCATTGTACCACTAAAGTTGACATATTGGTGTGAATGACAAGTCTTTGTCTTTTGATGCCGAGCAACATTAGCACCAGGTGTCAGGCTGCAAGTGAACATATGGTTTTCATCAAAAAGTTGTGATTTTATTACTTTTTCACTCAGAATGTACCTTGCCACATTCTCCACGACGCAACACTTGCTCAAAGCTGACCAGCTCAAAATTAAATTATTCAGACATTTCGGGAATATTTTGGCTTGAAAAAGTTCAGCCTGGATGACACATGTGATTATGCGTTTTGTACACACCAAAAAAACTAACAAACAAGAGAACCTTGTGTCTTTTGAAAGGTTAAATCATTTACCCTCTCCTTGTGTGTGTTTAATGCATGTGTTCATGTGTGCAGGTATGAGTGTTCTGCACCTGAGGTCTTGCTACTGTAGCTAATGAAAGGCCCATCTTCTCATGCAAATGAGGCTGCTGTTAACCCCAATCAGAGAGGTCGCTGAGTGCGCATCAATCCCACATCTCCCGGAGTGCTACGCAGGCAGCACACAATGGTTCCCACCCCTCCACAGGCCCACAGGTAATTACTGGGAGCCAGAAAGGGAGCAGGGCCAGGGGAGTCAGGGTCTCAGGTAGGTGTGCGTGGTCGCTGGTGCTTTTCTCATGTCATTTATGGGAAACACAGGGTTGGTTTGCACGTTGGGTCAAGTGCAAGTGCTGTCTCCTACCACACCCCTTTCTCCAAAACACACACAGGCTCACAGTGTGACAGGTAATTACAGCAGGAGAGTGGCTGTGCTGTATGTAAGATTAGGAGGTCAGGCCTGCTGTCTGCTCCCTGCAGGCCTCAGAGCGTCACCTCTCTGACTACGTCCACAATCAGCTCCATTAGCCGCAGTGTTTCCACGTCCTTCCACCTGTTTCTTTTTTCTTACCTGTCAGTTAACTGCTTAATGTTCAACCCATTTCCTGTCTGACAATTCCACATTGTACGTGCTGTTTGAACAGCAAGGCAAAGTGGCAATGACGTGACAGGAAAATAGCCACGCAGTATTGGCTGTTTCTCCCACTTAATACCAACCCTCACATCACTTCACATCACCGGTGGCTGTCAAAGTTGACTGTAAAAGTGAGGAGGAGGGTAGGAAATTTGTTCATTCATTTTTTCACCATTAACAAAAAACATTTCAGACAAAATGATTGTTGGCATGAAAGTTAAGCACAGTATGAGATGTCTGTTAAAGTAATGACTTAATATGTGACCTTTTCCTGCAAATTTATTATGTGTTTGAAGAGAGAATTGTTCACTGGGGATTTTCTGGTTGAAAAAAATCCTCCAAAATTTGGGAATCATATTAAATATGACAGTCCTGTTTTAGCATTTACTGATCAACAGGAATGTTGAATAATTGTAGTTTGGACAAATGTGTCATATTATGCTTAGGGTTTTGTGATAATTTTTGTGTCCATGTTGCTTTGTTACTTTCTGTTTAAACATGCTGAAGCTACATACACAAAAAAGACCTAGCAATGCAAGAATATGTTGCAAATAATGCCGATTGCCCCCACTCCCCCAATCATCCCCCAGTTGTTATTTTTTAAAACATTCTTAAAGAAAGAAAGAAAATATAAAAAACATAAAATGCAGAGTCCAGCAAGAAACCAGGCTTAACTTTTGATATCATCCATTCAGATGCTGCTCTTTGCTCTTTGCTCTTTTCACTCTTCATAATGAAAGATGGCACCAGTGATGATTTTCTATATTTAAAATTGATAAAACACAGTCTTCAGATTCAGCGTAAATCAAACTGGACTTCCAAGTCTGATATTGCAGCAGTCCCTGATGCAGCCTCCCTAATTGTTTTGATCAAGTTTGCTCCAGTCAGGATTTTTTTGGGGCCAATCACCACCAAAAAGAAAAAACAAAACAGCATTTAGTGAAAGTAAATGGGACAGAGAATTCTTAAAAAAAATATGTGGATTTCAAACTTTTTACAACGCACATCGACTGATAATGATCAGTGCCCGATTAATCGGAGCACCCTTAGTTTTAACGCAGGGCTAATCTCATTCTGAGCCACCCTCTAAAGAGTGTCATATGTTGATCAGATTTTAAAGCCCTTTGGGGCAAATTTGTCCAGCATGACCTGCCTTGACCTGGATAAAAACATTTTCCATTACTGGCAAAATCCCAATGATAAAGCTACAAAATGTTCCAACTGAGCTATTTAGTAACAACAGCACTTGATGTGGTTGTATGTTGCAAAGGATGTGTTAGTGTGTTGCTGTGTGGCCTGAAATGTAATGAAAAATTAGTTTTCAGTCAATTGCCTTGGATTCAAGGCAGAACAGATAAGCACAAGGTGAGACCTTCACCCCAGTGCTGTGGGTCCAGTCCATGCTTTCCTCTTATAGCAGTTGCTGTCTACACTCTGTGGCCTAAATATGTTCTCTCACACATATCTTTTCCTCTCAAATTAACTCTGCACACAATATGTGTGTAAGTATCTAAAGGTTTATGTGTTAAACGTTAAACTTGATATACCATTGTATGGTATATGATTGCCTCCCACTGAAGAGCACTTGACCATCAAAAGAGTACCAGAGCAATCTTTTCCAGTGGGGCAATAATGGTCACCTTAACATCATCACGCGCTCAACCCTGTGGGCAACTGACGTCCTTCTGCTTAAATGCTAATAGAAGACAGCAATTTTTCTGTCATATGAATAACAATGCCAATCCCTGTTTCCCCCTTGTCTCGCAATAAACCGGTTAAAAGCATCCAGTAGACTCTGTATTCGATCAATTGTAAACGATTAGGCTTGCCAAGCCAAATTAGGTTTGTGGATGATCAGCCTTTGTGACCCAAGTAGCCTGAAGGTGCTTTTACCCTCTTCACTTATTAACTTGCATGCAGAGGCATTCTGGGATTTTTGTCTGTGTGTGAACAGATTCTTCAGATCTGTTCATTGGCAGAAAGGGAACACATTTTACTGTTCATGGTCTTTTCTTCTTAATAGTCAGTCCATATGATACATGACTTAGTGAATGAGACATTTGTGTCTCATTTGTGAAAATAGAGCAAGCTCTAAAAGAATGTGTCTTTCTTTTATATCAGCTGGTCTGAATTGAAATAAAATGAAAATGACACATTTCTGCAAAAAAAGAATGCATTTGACATACCTTTGCTAGTATTGCAAGTATTTCTCTCTCCCCCCCCCAAAAAAAAAATCTACAGAGACCAGGAAAAGAGATTAAAAAATATATATTGACCCACCTCATATAATCTTCACACATCAACAAACAACACACATCTAATCTTAGAAAATCAAACTTCACAGTCGTATACGTGAAAGTAGTTACTTGGCAAACTCACAAAAGAAAGTGCAGCTGTTATATTGTAATATCTTGTTAATTTGTAAATATTCATACACAGTTTACCCCATCAAGTGCATCTATTTTGTACCCCTATCTAACTGTTTTATCAGCTGACATAGATTTTGGCATTATCCAAACAATATTTCTTCCCATATTTATGGGTATGTTTCAAATTGGGTAAAGAAAAACTGGTATTGTCCAGGTCAAAACCTCCATTCCTCAAAGCATATGATTTGTTTTTTGGCATTTTTATGAAAACACCATTTAGGCTTCAAGCCTCAGGCTGTATGTTTTCATTGGCAGCAGTTGACAGACATTTAAGTCCCTAAAAGATACACTGTGAACGTCAGTGGTGTGCTTCTGCCTGTGCTTATCAAAATGTGTGGCCCATGAATACTGATAGTGTCCTCCTCTAATTTTTCAACAAGCTCACATAGCGTTGGCTATGTAGCATTAGCAATTTAAGTCATTGTATCAATTGCAACAGGCCAAACAGTTGTCTATACTGTATAAGTGTTTTGTGGCTTCAGACAAAGCTGCTTGAAATTTGGTGAATAAACTTCTTAAGTCTCTATAGCCCATTCATATCTCAGCTTGAGGCTAGTGGCTTGAGGCTACATTAGCTGCTACTAGCACAACACATGGCTAGGTGGTTAGGTGGCATTGTGGGTTATGTGAATGCAATTTTTTGTGACTAGGGATTTGAAAACATGGAATATTAAAGACATTATCCCTTGTTCTGCTGCATGATTTTTTAATGTTACAGTGCCATGCTGAATCGGTGGAGTACTATATTTGTATATACTATAAGTGTGTGGAAGCTGGCTCCCTTGGCTCTTTATTTTCCACTTTTTCAGTTGACTTTCCAAGTGGAAGATAGGTAGTCTAACTTGCTAACTTGCTTGTTTCCCAAGAGTTAGAGTTTTCCTAAGTTATTTCACTACCTATGAGTCACCAGCAGCTCTCACACATTCAGTGCTGTGATTCATTCATTAGAGAGGAGTGGGGCTGGCTGGTGTTTGCAGTGTCTCATACATGGGTCCAGATGTAGTGATGCCAAAAGACAACCTGCGTTTCAGAACACAACACAGAGTACGAGTAACATCTGAGTCAGAACAGTAGAGAAAAATGGCAAGTAATCAAATTACAAATGTGGTTGAGGCTCATACCCCCAAAATATGAAAAGATTGCCATCCTGATGTCTTTCAAGGCCCATATAATCCTGTTTCAGTAAGCTGTTGTGTGGTGTGTAGCTTACAAATGCATGAATCTGTTTCTGGACTTCCTCAATCATATTTTACTACTCACCAGTACCTGAAGCAACACTTACCCATTAACACAACCCCTTGTCTTGTAACACATGGCAATTTACCGTCTGAAAATTTGAACCAATATTAACTTCTATAATTAGTGATCATTGGGTACTAGTACCGTTTTTCATTACTTTACTCTATTTGAAATAACAGAAATATATTTTCATTTATTATAAATAAGTCGGCAAATACAACACAATAAATAACATTGACACAAGTTGTGAGAAAAGCCGAGTTGTCTCCAATAACAACTTTTAAAAACAGGCACATGAAGATGTTATTGAGATGATTGATGCTTTGTCGTTCACTTCTCAAGAACGAGAGTAGCATTAGCTGCACCCACACAAATATTGCACTAGTCAAATCACCAATAACAATAGTGTCTATGGGAACCAACAATTCACACCCCTTGATGGACACCAATGTTGGCATTGTAGAGAATGTTAATGAAAGTGTAACTTCAGTGTCTTCAAATGTTAATTTCTGTTTAATTTAATAAATGAATGGTCTAGCTTGTAATATACTTCTTTGTTTGCTAGAAAAGCAGTGTAAAAAACATAGGTGAGCGTCACAAACAAGACTCTAAGAACTTCTCATCATATCATGATATAGGGTCCTGTTTCTAAACAGACCACTTCCTGTTGAACTATACATTCTCGCTCCAAAACAAAAGCAGTGGGTGGAGTTGTTTTAAGGCGCTGAACAGAGAAGATGAGAAGGTGCCCATTGAGAAGAGTGAGAAAGAGAGAGCTCCTCTTCTCTGAAACGGGCCCCAGAACAGCCTGGGTGAGCCGGGGTTTCATTATCCCCCCATCCCTCTGTGATGAGGAGAAGAAAGGCGGACGTGAGAGAGAGAAAGAGAAAGAACAGAACAGAGGAGGGGAAGAAGAAAAGAAAGAGGCGTTTGATAGAGCTGTGTGGAGACCGTGTGTGAATGAGCCAGTGAAGGGCAGCCATTGTCTTGCTGCGACCTCAATTTGGTACTGTACGCTCCTCTTTTTACTGCACTGTCTCGAGCCACAATGCCTCCTTTCTCCTCCGCTCTACTCCCTCTCTCTTAAAGAAATAGGGGGATTAGGGCCCACTGAGGGGAACTGCGTGTCCAGATTGCCAACTATCATGAGTCTTTGCAGTGGGATGAGACAGCAGCGCGATATTCTACTGGCATTTGTCAAATTGTTTGTTTGTGCATCGCATTTTATTCTCTTCCTCCTCTTTCCAGTTATCTCTTGTCCACTGTTGTTCTCACTGTTAAGTGTAGCAGATAAAGAAAATCTAACTGTAAAAAAAAAGAATGCAAAGTATTTTTGGATAGCCTAAGGAGGGAGGTGCAGGAGCTGAGTGAATAGAAGGAGTGAAGAAGACGGAGAGTCACAGGGACAGAGGCAGAGAGCGCAGCTGTACTTCCTGTTTACCCAGGCCTTGTTTGAGACAGTGGGAAGGAACAGGGGCCGCATTCATCTCTTCTTTTCTACCTCCGCTGACCCCCCTTCTCCCTCCTTCTCCTCCTTCTCCTTCTGCTCTATTCTTCTTCAATTCCTTATTTTCTCTCTTTCTCCCCCCTTGTCTCTTGCTGATAAATTGTATTGAACTCAGGAGGATGAGTTAGATTAGGCAGTGTGCGGTTCTATTTGCTAGGCATGGGTTTAGTACTGGGACTGATTCAGAAGCAGAAATTATTATTAAATGTTCAGACTGGCAGCTATTACCATAGATAGGGACCGCAGATGTGACAGGGGAAGAGATAAATAGAGAAAGAAGAAACAGAAAGGGGATGTAGGAAAATGACAGCTCGGATGAACTTTTGAAGGAAGTTGGTTAACTTTCTCCATGCGCAGTTCAGTTATTAGGAAGTTACGACCCCCCTCGCTCCAATCGTTGTTGTTTTTTTCTGCCAAAACATGTAGCACACACACAAATAAGTCTATTAGAGAACTTGGGTGTTTGGGTTTGCTTTGATGGCGGGTAAACTAACTGTAACTGTACGCCAAAGCGGACCTTGAAACCTCACTGAGAGAGAGAGACAAACAGAGAGAGAGAGAGCAAATCCCAGTTGTTTGTTCCACCCACCCGAGCCGAGCCCTCCCTGACCTTTCTTTGTGCAGTTGGACATCAGACTGAGACACCGCAAAAGATGCACTAGATTAAAAGGACTGTTTCTGTCGCTGCTATAGTCCCTATTGTACAGAGGGACAACTATAGACAAGGCTACAGTCAATTGATCACATGTGTATTTATGCACAAACACACACCCCCACACACGGACACAAACAGGCCTGCTTATGGATGCATGGACATGGTGTCAAAATGTCGGTGTGTCACGGCGGGACCCCTTTCATCTGCATGCGCTGTTTGCTGCATTGACAGTCCATCTATTTGCAGTCAATCATTAGGCGACCATAGAAAACTGGCTGAATGTCACTTACAGAAAAATATAGGAAACAGACAGGGGCCTGATGTTAACAGGGATAAAAAATACTACAACTACAACCAATTTGTCTTCTTAACGCGTAGGTAGACACAACATTTATTGTATTTTGGCATTTTTTTTATTGGATATAATAGAGTACAACCCCTCACTTGTTTCTATTGCTGTTTTTATTTTACAATACAATATATATATATATGTATATATATATATATATATATATATGTGTATATATATGTGTATATATATATATATGTGTATATATATATGTATATATATGTATATATGTATATATATAATGCTTTAAATTGCATAAATTAGCCTAGCAGCTAGCTGACTTGTCTTTTACTCATAGCTTAGCAAATAACAGTATAACTTATCACTGGTTTAAGTCACTGCACTGTCTGACAGAATATAATGTTGGAATAAAGTAGCTGTGATCTTATTGGCTGTTTGCCATAGTTTGCCTGGCTCTAGCACTGTTAGAATGTCTTCTTTTCCTCAAAATACAGGCACATTCTAAAAAATGATGTTTCACTTTGAATTATCACTTCGGAACCGGTTTAGTGAACCGTTACACAGCTATTATTTATCAAAAATGTCCATACAATATTGTCACAAGGACGATATCTGTGTATTTGGGCACCAATATTGTGCAACTTGATTTCATCATCCGCTCCTAGCATTTATGAAGTGCTTTTCAGGAGATTTTGAAATATCAAGATAGATATTGTGGATTGTGATATAGCCTTAAATATTACAGTACTATTAAGTGGCTGTTCCAGTCAGTCGTCATTTAGGCATAGTTAGATAACCTGTATTATTTGAATGTGAATTCAAGAATTTCACAAAAAAAACTTTACTTTGCTTAATTATATAAGTACATTTCACTTTCAAATCTCAAATGAATTAGACTCATCAAAAATGTAAGATCTTGTACAACACTGTTTCTTGTTTATTATGTTCTTCAGTTTTTTAATTCAGATTACTTATGAACGAGGACTACGCCCTTGAACCATAGAAACTCGGCAGCATCCCGGCAAGCTTCCTCCCTGCTGAAGTGTCCTTGAGCAAGACACCAATTCCCTGTCAGCTCTGAGAGTGCTGCTCTTCAGCTGACCCTGTGTTCTGACCTCCCTGTACCGTAGGAGCAAGTAGCCCAGGCTGCATCTATCGCCTGTTTTTATCATGATATTGATCACCCAAAGGAGGAATTTCATCTTCGTTCGCTGCTCTCCACCAGCAGGTCAATGTGCAGGGTCAGCTTTGGAACATCGCCCCTGGAAAATCGTGGGGGTTTATTGGTTTGCTCAAGGACACTCCATCCATTGCAGGAGAAAGAATGGAACCTGTGCCCCTTGAAAACCCATTTTTGTCTTATAAAAGAAGGGATCCTTCTTGTAATGGTGTTGTCTTTCTCATCCCACAATAGTGAGGTTATAGGTCAACTCTCTTAACAGCAATCAAACTTTGTTGTCCAACTACTCCCAAACAACTCCTGAACCTTCTGGGGAAAATGTAAATGGCTTCTGTTTTTTGACAACTTTCTGTCTCTAAAACCTAACTTTGTCTGAGTTTTTTGTCTTCATGCTTTTGAAATAGTAACTTTTTAAAGGGTTTTCAGGGCTCCGAGGTCATGGCAAGAAGATAAATCCATAAGTATGTATAAATCATCAACAAAAAGAAAATAACAATCGCAGTATGCAGTCGAGACTTTCATGATTGCATTCCTAATTACAATGTGGTTAAACTGCATTCCAAAAATCCCATCATCTAAAAGAATTACCCTCAAATTTTGTCAGCCCACAATTTGATGCATTCCCAGAACCTCCTTTGGACTTTCAATTACAATTCATTTTGATTAAACATGTAAATACACCATCCTTGATGGTGTCCTTTGTTAGCACGGCCTTCTTTTGGCTAAAAACCATTCTCTCTTGAGTCTCCCCCATGTAATGAAGATTGAAGATTAAACAACAGGAAGGAGCCATTATTTTTGTCAGGGAATTAAAGCACCATCAATCTCACTTAATCTCCTTCCTAATATCTCCTCAGACGCCAGCAGAAAGCTGTTTTGCAGCTCAAGGTTAACATGCTTTGTTCTGTGGAAGCAAAGGGAGAAGGGAGAGGGATAGATGGAGTAAATGGATGTGTGGAGCTACTCTGGTATGCTTTGGATCAGGCTGTCCGAGCAGACACAGATTACGGCAAACTGTGTTGTGCCGGTACAAGGCCAAGGCCACGAGGTCGATGTAGAGAGAACTGACAGCTATTGTTTGGTGTGTAATTATCTCTGTCTGCCTCTTTGCTCGCTCATTTCCTGAAGCGACAGAGATGGGGACTGGGGGGAGAAGGGCCAGCGGTTTGCTGCTGAAGCCTTGTAACAGGTGGTATAGTTTGTCCTTGATGGCCAACAAAAGATGCTCTGCTACTGTGTATGTGTGAGTGTTGGTATAATAATTGGTGCATTATCGCAAAAATTTACCAAATCACAGTTTGTAAGAGCCTTCAAAGTTACCAGTGTCCCACATAATTAAATTGATGTTGTTTACCATATATAGAAAACATGTTTTTTAATTTGTAATCAATCTGTACATATAGACACATTTAACATGCCTAACAATCGAAGAATTCCAAAAGAGCATTTGGCACAAAGGAGCAGCAGTTTAGGCTGTTGTGTTAATTTGCCTTAACTACTGTGCTAAGTTAAAGCTAAAATAGCCCTTTTTTTTTTCATCAGTTATTTCCAGTGTTGATAAATTTTATGATTTACTTCAATACATTTAAACTGGACAGTGAAAAATGCCTATGCAGTGTTCAAGAGTCCAGGTTGACATCTTTAAATGTCTAAAATATTCATTTAATGGTTATGTTGGCTAAAGACCACAAATCTTGCTATATGTTTTAATCAGAAGATTTATTGTCAAAATTAAGTTAAAACACAGCCTTTTTATTTATTGCCACAGTATGTCACCAAAAAGCTTTGATAGTGGAGTTTTTTGCCATTATTATTAGAGACTAAAGAACAAATTACTTTTAGCAATAGAACATCTGCAGAACCACTGTGATTTCTGAGCTCAGAAGGCAGGGGTCAGTCAGACACGATAATCAACTTTGATGGTGTCTACATGAGCAGATGATGCGCTGACTGAAACCTGTGATTCTCCATCATGAGAACCACTTCCCCTCCACAGAGGGATGACACGTAACCACAGTAACCATCTATAAAGCTGCACAAAAGAAGCAAGTGAAAATGGATGGAGATCGAACGCTCCAGGTGACTACCATTCGGTTTACTGCTCGAGTGAGAGAGGGAAAGACGGTGAGGGTTATGTGGCCAGAGGATAGAATGAGTGTTCCTCGGCTCAGTTCATCGTCACTGACCGAAATCAGTCTCTCCTTTTGACCCTCTTGTTTACTCTCAAACAGGTGTGTGCTAGTGCACAGGTAAGATGACATGTTTTTCTACTGTCACACAGCACTGTTTGTTGTAGCACTTTAGTAAAAGTAAATGATTTTTAATGGTGTAAGACATTTTGAATGATAAAACAACATAAGCTGTGAGAAGGGAGAAAGTATATTAAATGGCTCAGCCCAGTATCCTAGGAATTACATTTATACTGCACATATCTGCATCTCATGTAACACATCCAGTTTAACAGTCAGTACTA
>CAEMYA010000112.1:397029-427895 GCA_903131615.1 Diplodus sargus
CAGTACTATTTTGCACAAAAAAAAAAAGCTTGCCACAGATCAAAAGTTAACTTAGCTTTTTTTCCAAGATTGATCATTTTATGCATTTATTACATTATTGACAATAGATAGTGAACAGAAAATGTGGGTGAGAAAGAAATGGAAAAAAAACCTACACCAGGATTGCTGTGGTTAACTGACGTGTCTAAACCTCAAGGCTACTGACATTGAGGACAATAATGCATTGAACTGGCAGTTGCCATGGGTTAATTAGCTATACACTTCAACTTGGCCCCCCCCTTTTTTTAGTCTATATGTGGAACCATTTAAAGTATGACAAATTAGCTATTAGCTGTTCTGTTTGTCATGTACCCATGGGTCTAGTGATATGTATTGGTCCTTGATTTGATGCTAGAGAAAACTTGTTGATTCTCATGCAAGTTGTGTTATTTCCTTTAATTTGCTGGATGGACATTTATTTATGATGGGCATCTGGGATAATGACATCTGCAGAGTGTAAGAGTGTAAGTCACATTGAATCTAAAACTCTGTGTATCATGCTTGTGTGTTCAGATTTCCGAGCAAGCGTATGAATTTTGACTCTGTTTCGGCAATTAAAACCGTAATAGCATCCATGAGCTACTAAATCAAGTTATTTTGATTTCCTGGTTGTTCAGAAAGTATTTGGTGTATGTCTTTGTGTTTTCCAGTAACAGTATATCATTCTTCTTTGTGTAAAGAAGAAAGGTATTTTTTAAGATAAGAACAGAAAGGTTTTGCAGATAGTTAATTAATTACATTCTGTGCCAAAAAAATATTGGGGAATTCAGTGAAAATCCCAAAACAATGATCTTTCCATGTCTTTTAAAAGCATGTCACTGATACAAGACCCCGATAAGCATCATGTCTGAAACATTACCCGTATATATGTGCGGTTATGTCATTAAACTTGAAGCCTCAAATGACCCCGGTTCTTGTTTGTGCAATAGCTTATACAAGACTAATTATACACATCTGACCAGGAACACGGGAGTATGAGAAGAATTGGCATAAAATTTCCCTGATAAAGCCTTTTATTATCCCAGACAGACGGGCTTTTCTTTGCTGTTTATTAGGTTTGTATTTTCAGTCAGTGTCTTCTGGGGTGAGCAGTTTGCAAGGCAGGAATAATAAGGGATGGTACTGTCACAGGAACCCATCTGATTTGGCGCTCACTTCTTGTACACAATGCAACACACACACCAGACATCACACGCAGACATGAACACACATGCCTGAGGACACGGTCCCAACTCTCGTCATTTTTGTTCTGCTCCCCTGTGTAGTTTTAAGTGTGTTGAAAATCTTGTGTTGGGCTATCAAAGCAGCGCCCTGACCGTTAATGGCTTTACGGCTTGTTAGTTAGTTTTAGCCGGCTCAGGAGGAGGGTGTGTGTTTATGCATGTCTGTGTATGTGCGACAAGGGGAGGTGTTCTTTGGGCCGAATAATAAAGGAGGGGGGACAGCGCTCTGAAGTGTGTTAGTGGGAATTTACATGCACACAAATGCCCTAAAACATATTTGAAGACCCACATCACAAACAGGAGACGACTGTCTATGGTAACAGATTGACTCCTCCACACAAACGCACAGAAATAGTGAACCAGCATGTCGATAGGCATCTTTCTTTCTGCCTCTCTCTCTGGGAGTCCGGTGAGGCCTGGCCTAATTGAGCTGGCCTCAGGAAGCCCATCATTAGCCCTGCTGCTCCGGTCACACATGGCCACCAGATGTGAGTCCAGCCACAATGGAACGCCGAGTGCCACTCTTTCTCTCTGTCTTCCTCTCCCTCTCTCTCCATCTCTCTCTCCCTCTCTTAGTCTGTCTCTCCCTCACTCTCCAGCCTAATAAACTGGCTTTTGTTTCCATGTGGCCATTGTTCGTTAAGCCTACCGCTGTCTGCCGTAAGAGAAGTCATCGGGGCCTGAATGGGTTGCTTTGTACTGACAATAGACAGAAATAGGAGAGGGGGAGAAGATTGAGAGAGGGAGGAAGAGAGGGATGGAGAGGGAGAAGGAGGGGGTGAGGAACGGTGCCCAGTGAGGATTTCAGTGCACCCTCTGGAATTTTTATGGCTTGTTTTTGCCGAATTCAGTGTTGTGGGACCTGAAATGTACATTGCACCTTTCTCACCTCCTTGTGTGTACAATGATAGATGCTACTCTTCACTGGATGACTTGGTGTGCTTGTATTACTGTTCTTGTGAGATCCAAATGACATGTGGTTAGAAAGATGACAAAAAGTTTGATATTTGTACTTACATGGTCATTCACTTCTTTGAGAAGAGATTTTATGGTCGGGGGTTCAGTTTAGGTTCAAGGAGAAGATTGAAAATTGGTTTCAGTTTTGGGCTGCTTTTGCCTTAAACAGGAATTTAATTCACACAGCAAAAGTTTGTGCACACATATGTGATAGTTGGAGCATCTTATTCCAAAGCTTTGAGCACCGTTATCCTGTTTTAACATACTTTGCACTTCCGGGAATACTGTTCTACAAGAACCTGGAGGGATTTACTCTCATTCAGCCAGAAAAGAATTTGTGATGTCAGTAGATGACATCACAAATAATGAAGTAGAAAATGCTAAAATGAGTCTCCAAATACACTACAGTGGCAATTGATATACCTGTGCATTCAGCCCAATGTGTGGGAAACACAGCTGTATAAAACATGAATACAAAATGAACACAGTGATTTGCAAATGGTGTTTACCCTAAACACCTTTGTAAAGTGTTCCTGAGCTCACGTATTAATGTCTTTTATACAACCAGGAGTTTTACAAAATGGTGAACCTTTCCCTGTTTTTGCTAGTGAACGCCCAAGCCTTTGGAAGGTGCCCCCTTTCATACCAAATCATGACACTATCAACTGCTACCAATGTACCTGTTGACCTGTGGAAAGATCCAAGCTGAACCAAGACTTTATCAGGCTTTATTTGCCCCTTTCCAACTTGTTCAAAATTTGTTGCTGACAATAAATTCTAGGTAAGTATATATTTACAAAAAATCAATGAAGTTGATGAGATAATACATTGAATAAATTGTATTTGTATAATCCCAACCATTAAGCCACCAGCCACAAACCAAAAGTACACAACTGTATGTGAAAAATGGTGTCCGAATACTATTGGTAGATTTTTTTTTGTGTTCATCTGGAAAATCCCCAAAACAATATTGAGATAGAGATTTGTCACTGCAGTAGTGTTTTCTCTGTGTTTTCTAACTCTCTAATGTCTTTATCTCTCAGCCACTTGGTGGGTGTGTGTCTGTGTCTATGTGTGTGCATGCAAGCGTGCGGGTTAAACTGTGGACGCATGGCAATGCATGATACATCTCGACGGCTGCCCTCATTTGAGACAAATGTAATTATCATGCGTGGCTGAGTTTTTTCTTATTATTGAAAAGTTAAGTCGCTAATCTGTGAAGTTGTTCCTCAGCTGAATTAATTCAATTATCTGGCAGTATGAGTAGATATCAAGGCTTGACGTCTGTGTCGGTGTGCCTATTTCTGTATGTGTGTGCAATTGTAATAATATGCATATGTGTGTGCATGTGTTTTTATATCAGTGTGTATTAATGCGTGCCTGTTTCTGACGTACTGTCCTGAATGTGCATGTGCATGGATTTGTGTATGGATGTATTTGTGTGTATGTGTCTGTGTGAAAATGTGTGAGAATAGAAGCCATGTTTTTCAACTCCCACTGGATCAAGGCCTTTTATAATCCACTGAGCCGACATAATTCCACCTCACTTACAATGGATTTGTCTCTGCTTTGTCTCCTCATTATTGTTCTCATTCACATGATAAGCTGCTTCATGATTCCATTAGCATTCTCTCATAGCCCCCATGCTATAGGCACCAGTATTTCAACTTCAGCGCTGTGGAATTACAACTTTTTATTCAGCTAATCGTGGCTCGACTGGCTGGGAGAGAGTTGAGAAGAATGTAATTGTTGGACTCACAAAGACCAAATAGACAATCTCTGACTGTTTTTGTGCTGTTGTCATACTTGAGAATAAATGAACAAGACATCTTTGAATACACATTCATTCAGTCAATATTCATTCATTCAACAAAGACAAATGTGAGTACGATTAAATCATTAATTTACATAATTTACACAACTGTATTGACTATACCTAAAAAGCTGCGCTTAGCAATCATTTTTATATTAACAGTGGTTTAAATGACTGTAAGGTAAAAGGTGTCACTTGCAGTGACCAACCAACTGATAGTTATCATTCGACTCTGCAGTTCCCCTCAGGTCTACAGAGGCTTTCAGTATCATTCAGCTCTTTTTGTGGGGTTTTACTGCACACAACCTTATTCTTTTGGTTCACTGTCACTACCCTGAGAAACCACATTTCCAGCAGCGACAGGCAGCTGTTGAGTGAAAATGCTCAGAAGTACCTACTGTTTGCAACTGGCCAACAAGGAAACATTGAACATACAATAGTACATTTAGCAACTTGATAAGGAACATAGTGGAACATTTAGCTACGAAACAGCAATATACCAAGTGCGTACTTGGTCGATTGCATCTATTGAGGAATTGCTGTTATGCAAACCTGAGTAAAGTCTGCTTACTTTTTGATTGCGGTACTTAACAGATCAGCATAGGAAGCAGAAATCAATTTTAGGAGCCCTTTAGTTTAGGTGTACATATGACAAATGTTCACTCTGGATCCAGAAGCATTTTTTTACTTGATTTTACCCAGTTTAGGCATTAACCATTTAACCGCAGGGGTTTCACTTATAGGACAACCAGTGAATGACTGTTTGGATCTCATGTAGCACACCTATTTTGACACGCTGTAAATCATTTATTTTATATAAATATTTCAATAGAAAATAAAAAGTTCTGTGCAGAGTGTAGTGACCCTGACTGGGTACTGATATGTATTGGTTGATAGCTGGTCCACAGTAATGACTAGTCAGCTCTAAGGCTCACAGCAGCTTATGCACATCAGGTTTCAACCAGGCTATAACACTATATAAAGAAATATATTTAGAGTTACATGCTGCATACACTACATTCAAAAGGTGTACTAATGTATTAATCAGAAGAAACATGATTCCCTCCTACATTTTTGGTACCATCGGATATTAACAGTAAGATTCTGTCACTCTTGAAAACATTTCGTTCTCTTTCTGTCTTTGTCTTGCTTCCTCTCTGTCTCTCTCAGTCAGACATGCTAATGTTATTGATCCTTATTGGACACAGGACAGAACCATCTATATATAAGAAGACAATGCTTGCAGCGGCCCATAGATTTCTTCCTGGTGCTCTGAGAGGTGTATTGTAGGCTGTATCGGAGTTCATGGGGTTCTCACAATCTGTTGTCTTACGGATTGTATTGACAGTCTCCTCTGTGCTCTGCCTAACAGGCTGTTTTTATCAAAGAGGATGGCAAATTGTGGGGTATGAGCTCAATGTATGTGTGTCTGTGTGAGTGGATGATTGAGATTGTGTTTGTGCCTACAGATGGCATGGCAAGCATTGCTTATACAGTTAGTTTGGGATTTTATGTATTATGTATTGTATTATGTATTAAAGTATTACATGTATGTTGTTTTTTGGGGGTGTATGTGTGTGTGTGTGTGTGTGTGTGTGCGTGTGTGTGTGTGTATGCAGCAAAGGTTGTGTAATTTATTTATCTAATGTCAGGATCTCAGACAATGCAACTCCAGTGTCAAGGTTGGCAGAGACGGTTGTCATGACAACGCTGGCAAACAATCTCTCAGATCTGGGCTCTCTCTCTAAGAGAAAGGGAGGTTTTGGAGACTGAAGAGCAGAGAGCCTTCTTTTTTTGTTCGTTTGTAGAGTGGTGGTTATTGATCAAGAATCGAACCCATGTCGCTCTGTACAGAGGCCTAATGCACTTAGGACTCAAACTAGAAAGAGATGGAAAGCAATGGAGGGAAAAAAAAGAGCGACTAAAATGAGTAGAGAAAGAGATGGAGTGGAGCAGTAAGAGCAAACATGTTTTTTAGGAGCAAATCAATGAGGGTCCTCACACTCTACTACTCTACTGCGCAAGTGTAGAGGAGCATATGGACATTAAAACACCTGCTTGTGCAATAAAATCCACACATTTGGTCAGCCTAGTAAACTTAGAGGTGTAATGTGTAATATACCTACCAATTCAATACAGCAGGAGTCCTCTACTACATTTGTCCAAAGAGCAGAATTTTTTTTAAGCATTTTTTAAGACATTGTGGGGGCTAGAGTTTCAAATAATAATGTAAAACATTTGGGTCCAAAATTAGTGTTGTTGTGATTCACCTATATCAATGCGAAACTGCTCCTAAAAAAGAAAAGGGACGTCTATAATGATCAATAGATGTCTACTCAACCAGAAAATGATCTCAGACCTCGGAAAAGAAGGCAGTCAGTGCTCAGCACAAAGCTGACATTTGAGCTACTGAGTCCTTGGCGCAGAAAACTCCTCTTTGGGATACCAGGATGCAAACAAAGGTTTGAGACTCAGAACAGCACTATGCCCAAGTGATGCCTTTTGCATCTAATATACATGCTTGGTGATCTTTTCCCAAATCTAACCAAGTAGTTTTGGTGCGTTATCTTACCAAAATACATTAATCACCTGAAATGTTTTGTTGGCAAACTTTACAGAGTCAAACTGCCAGCCCAAATCCATTTTTGTCATAACAAGATTCATCAAGGCTGACTTTAAGGCAGGAACACACCGGCCCAACCGTTGGACGTCTGAAGCGTTTGGAGAGACTCGGACGAGGTCGGGAACATTTCTGTTCTGTGTGTTCAGCTGCGTCGGAAGCTTTCAGAGCCGTTTGGACGTTGTCTGCTCCGACTCAGCATGCGAAGTCTGAGGAGGAGGGCTGTCGGACGTCTGAGCCACTGGATTCTCTGATTGGCGGTGTGTAAGCGAATCAGCGCGGTGTGTGGGAGGTGCAGAATACTGTGTGCACATTGGTTTTCTATGCACTCTGTTCCGTCATTTCTTGTTTTCATGTTTTGGAGTACTGACATGACCTGTACTTGTTATTATGTCCATTCAGGTTGAATTAATCTGTGTTCGTTTGGTAACGCCTCGCTGCATGTTAAGTATGTAGCTGTTTTTGTCTGAAATAGTTAAGTTTCGTTTTGATCGAAGGTAAAAAGAGTTACGTGCAAAAACCTCTAGTCCAGTGTCTTTAGCACTAGAGCCACCAGCTTATTGCATCTCACGCAAGCGCAGAACGTACACACTACTGTGGAGCTGGCAGCACGTCGAAGCAGTGTGTTGCAATGCAACTTTTGTGCAGAACGGGTCAAACGAGAGGCAACAGAGTGGTCGGATAACGCAGTTGGACGTCTGGGCGGTGTGTGGGGGGCTTTAGGAGACCTAGACAACTAAAAAAAAAACAAACATCTGAAATGCCATTTTTGGAAATCTGATCCGAATCACATTTGAACTTCTGAAATGTAATTTGCATCAGACTTCTACAACTCACAAAGTCTCAGAACACACAGCCCAACACACAACAACATCAACTGTCTGCTCCATGACTTGACAGCACAATTGTTCGGTGGGTGAGATAATAGATCTCCATTTGGTCTGCTTCTTCATTGCAGTACCAACATTCGTAGTGACTGACACCTACGACATTGACCCATGCAGACAGGTTGGTGATGTCTGGACAAGAAAATCCGATTGAATCACTTCCAAATAACAGTGCAGACTGTCTGTGTTAGAGATCTGATGTGAGAAACAAATTTATTAACCTACCACAGAATGAGAATGTGTTCTTAAAACCAAATACTGACACGGTGGACCGGCAGGTGTATTTCACGCTTTGGCATGAGATGAGCCCTACCCGCTCAGTGTAGGTCTGTCATGCAGGAGGCAGAGTAGTTAACTGAAACGTGTTGAGCCCTCTCAGGTAATTACATCTCCATGCTAATGTCTAATTAGACAGCTCCAAGGGGACTCATCTGCACTGCATTCATTAATGCAGTCAATCCAGAACTTACATACACACATACAATAGCAAACACACAGCAGCATTCATGCATACATCCCACTCCATAGACCCACATTAGACAGAAGGTGGGAATGTATGTGTTTTTGTGTGAAGGAAATCAATCAGACGTTTACACTACTTCTACCTGTGTGATTGTTTGAGTCAGTGATCAGGGCTGTTACATTGATGATGAGGAAATATGAGCTAATGTGCTTAAACACTTGGAATAAGGATGATTTGCTAGTGCTGTCAGTCATGGCTGCTTTGTGTCAATATTTGTGTGTAAGTCATGCAAAGAGAAGGGGTTGAAGACATCAAACTGAATGTAAAGAAAATAAGATAATCAAGAATTTCCCATAAATCTACTATATCATCAGTGGCCTGGAATTATGGTTTGTCGTAGCTTTGTAGTAGAACCCCTCCAGTATACATCTGAGAGGTCGCAAGATAATACATGTCTGAGAGAAGAAGAAAAATATTGTTCTGCTACACATTTAATAGAGCTGAAACACAATGAAGTTCCAATGATAATGTTAAATCATTTTTCATTAATAAAACATGAGAAGTGTTCTTGGCTGGTTGGACACAGTAGATGGAAGTTGGGGTGAATCCTCCAAGCTTGAGGTTGAGGCAAATGGCTGCAGGGTTGACCGTCTTCGAAATGGGAAAGGGACTAACAAAACAGGGCACCTGCTTCCGGGGTTTAGTTCGGAGAGGATCATCTTGAGCGGAGAGGTGGATCCTCTGACCCGCAGGAGCTGGAATCTACCATCGATCTGCTGAAACCAGTAACAGGCCTGGCACCACATGCAATGGCACTGGTGGATGAGAGCCAGAGCTGAGGGAACCTCCACCTTCGACTCAGAATCAGGAAACAGACGGTGCTGGTAGCCATACACAAACTGGAAGGGATTGAGACCAAAGGCACAGCAAGGCAAGGAATTGTGGGAGTATTCTACCCAAACAAGGAGAAAGGCATGACAAGGAGGTAGCAAAGACCCTTCTCCAACTCTCAGATCGTTTCCCTCCACATTTCTGGTGCCACCACTCTTTCAGAGCCACCTTGATGGTCAGTAGCTCCCGATTCCCCACATCATAGTTCTGTTCTGCCGCAGAAAGTTCTCGGGAGACCGCTGAGATTAGGGCTGGAGCTATCGAATATTTTTAAAATCGAGTATTCTACCGATTATCCCATCAATTAATCGAGTAATCCAATAAAGAATAATGTGGCGAGATTGCTGGAAAAAGTCTCATGAGACAGATCTTTAACTTCAAGGCAAATCCTGCGCCACTTACCCAACAATTTCTTAGGACCGCAACTTTATTAATTCCCTTTGGACATAAAGATTTGATGAACATCGCCCTATCATACTCGGCCAGGTGGCACTTTGCAGAATCTATGTCCATGCCAATTAAACATCACACAGCCTCAGAACACAACAGGAGACAACAACAACACTCAGAACATGTACATATAGCAGCACAACAAAACATATACGAACAACAGCAGTCTCATGAACGCTTGAGAATTTGGTCCCATGAGTCTTAACACCATCAGCGCTCACTGTCCGCAATCGGCACTCCCCCAGTCACTACAATAATTTGGCATTATTAAACAACAGTACCAAATAATGCATAACGAATAATGACAGGCCTGTTAAATAGACCAAGCAATTGGCTTTTATTCCTGAAAAAAACATACAGGTATTTATTCCAACTATTCCTAACACCGGGAGTAGGGATTTGTGTTTGTTTATGTGCGCACACGTGCGTGAGGGAGAGTGAAAGAGACGAGATGAGCGCGCGCGTGTGTGGAAAGGAGTTATTTGGTGTAGGCTATTACTCTCTTACAACTCTGAGGAACTCTGTCACCTGGGAGGAACTCGGAGTAGGGCCACTGCCCCTCCACATCGAGAGGAGCCAGCTGAGGTGGCTCGGGCATCTGTATCTGGCATCTGTATCGGATGCCCCCAGGACACCTTCCTCGCTGTCTGAGCAGGGACACCCAGACTTCCCTCTCCCCGGACACTTCCTCCAGCTCTTCCGGGAAGACCCCAAGGAAGACCCAGGACACGCTGGAGTGACTATGTCACTCGGCTGGCCTGGGAATGCCTTGGGATCTTCCCGGAAGAGCTGGAGGAAGTGTCCGGGGAGAGGGAAGTCTGGGTGTCCCTGCTCAGACAGCTGCCCCCGCGACCCGGCCCCGGATAAGCGGAAGAAAATGGAAGGATGGATGGATCTTAACATGACATCTAGTTATACCGACATCAGGCTATAGCCTCTACAAATACCACACGTTCAAACTAGCGATGGTAGGCTACATTAAATTAGCTAGCATAAATGTTTATGTTAGCTTGTGTCGGCGACGCTTGTGGATGTCGGTTCAGATGTTGAATCATTGTTGATGTGCTGTTGTGGTACACCAGTTCTGCTTTGCAGTAGACACAATGTTCTCTTATTTTTTAAGTGTGAAATGATCCCAAACTTTGGACATTCTCTGTCAGCCTCGAGGCAGAGATTTTGCTTCGTCCATTTTTTGTAATCGAATTATTCGAGTTTCTCGAGTAATCATTTCAGCTCTAACTGAGATCGTACTGGTCCAATGCCGATGTTGGAGACATCTGCCCACCTGTCCACTCGGCGTATAGAAGCCGGTCTTAGACTAATCCACCTTCCTAATTCTCACCAATTGATAGGCATTTTGGAAATCAAGTTGACTGAATATTTCAGCACCATGGAAAGGCTTGAATGCAGATGAGATAAATGGAAAGGGGTGCCGGTTTTTGATGTTAATCTAATTGAGATCACGGTAGTTGATGCAGGACTGGAGTGACTTGTCCTTTTTTTCTATGAAGAAGACCTGTAGCTGGAAATGTACTTGGTCGTTACCTCTTGTTCTGGAGCTAACAGGGAGGACAGGCAACCCTTTGGGAGGTGAACCAGGCAGGAGGTCAATGTTCACAGGCTCTGTAAGGGGGGAAAGGTAGCACAAGTCTTGTTAAAGATTTCTTTTGAGGTCTCAGTAGCAATGGCAAACCTTGGAAAGGTCTGGATTGTCTGGATCAGTTGTCTCTCTCTGGTTAGCAGCAGGGCTGGTGACCCCAGGAATAATGTTTTTCACTGGTGAGCCCAGCTATTTAATGGACAGTTGCTGAAAAAACTGGCTCAACTGCCCACACTAGATGTACCTCCCCTCCTGAAGGCGACCTGAGCTCTCTCAGCCTGTTCAAGATTTTTAAATCTAGTTCTATAAAAGAGTTTAGGTCGGAGAGCCATTCAAGCTGAATTAGCGGATCCTTGATGGCCTTGGCTAGCCCATGATCAGAGCCCATGATCAGAGATGTAGGACAGGTGCAGGGGAACTGAGCCGAGCCACAAGCTGTACGGTCTGGAGCCCCTCATAGCAAGCGTTGACTTCATGGAGACCCAGGTAGATTTAAGCCAGCTGGTCTTTAGGTTGTGCCAGTATGCCTTGTGAGCAATTGGTGGCTCCCAGAGTTATAGAGTCGGCTGAGTCAATTGTGGGGCCAGCTGGTACTGACACAATGTTTGGGCATAGGTCGGCACCCAATTGCATGACTCTGAGAGTTCAGTCTGAGAGTGCAGGTCTTTCATAAAAAACAAAAAAAACAAGTTTACTTCCCAAAAATGGGTCGGTACGAGAGATCTGGCAAACAAATAACAAGTGCTAAGCAAATGGGCTAAGTTTAAAAAACGGTCAAAAACACGAGAAGTCAAAAACACACAAGGAAGAATGCTGGAACGCTTGCTGGGCAGACCACAGACTTAACCCTCTCCAGGACTCGGGTAATGTGATGCTCAATGTACTGTGCACATGTGTCATTTGATTTTCAAATGAAAGTAAAAGAAAATATCAGCCATGTGAAAATATTACACTGTCTTGGACATAGATCAGTGAGTTGCGGTTTGCAAGATATTACTATGACATTTTCCTGACGTGATCTCCTCGATGAGAGCCCAGAAACACCCTTTAAGTAGAGCCTGACACAGACTATGATGTTAATAACAACAAAGACAGCATTGTTAGAGGCTGTAAACAAACTGTTTGCTCTAATGGAGTCTAATTTCCAGCATTGCCACTGGATCTCAGTGACAAGGAACAGTACTTGTTAAACAATGCGCATGAGCAGCACTTGACACGCAGCTGATTGATAGGCCTGCTGCTGGAGCTGAAGATGAAACAAATGTTAGTGAAACAGCTGATCACCCACAGCAACAGGGCATGAGCAGACAGAGCACAGAACGGACAGGGCACCGTCTTTTTACTACTTTCTTATTTCATTGTTTTTATTTTTGCATTGGATTACAATAATGTGTGTTACACAAAAAATGTTTTTATTGGGTTCTGAAGCATTCTCCTCATGGGTAGGTAGTTGTGTAGGAGGTAAAAAAGACTTTTACCTCCTACACAACTAGAGGTAGGCTAGAGGTAGACTTTTAAAGAATCTTTTCATGCCAAAGGTATATTAATGTTGTTTTATACATTTGTGTGATTTACTTTGTGCTCATTCATATAGTGTAATGAAGGGCTGAAAGACTTTTTTAAACAGTGCACTTCTTCTTTTATAAAGATGATTACTTTATGCCCTTTTTACAGAAAGGGAGAATAGATGTTGACTGAAAACAAAAGAAAATCAGAATAGATGTTGGCCATTGACCAAATTAATACATTGGTGTTTGCCCAGAATTTCTATATCAATGAATCCTTATTCTTCAGGTCGTTATAAAATTGTGCTGGTAAATTTTATTTGGATGGAGCTGTGATAATTTCAATTGGCTCGGCTTGACACGCAATGATAACTTATCAAAACGTTTGGAGTGTCAGCATACAATACAATATTCAAATCTTGACGTTTCCTTATGTGAATTAAGACTATTTTATTCCTATTTAATGATATGATTCTGGGTTCTAAGCTGTGATTGGACTACAGTACTTGTTCAGTGCATTTACATGACACCCAAGAAAACCGAATGACTGGGTTAGTTCGACTATGATCGGATTTTTAAGATGCATGTATACACCTTAGTCTGACTAAAATTGGACTGGATCGGATTTCTCATAGTCAGATTAAAACACCTAGATTATTCGATTGATAGTCGCATTACTCGTGCATGTATACGTTCTGTCAGATTGGATTGGGATTTTGCGTTCTGCGCAGGCTCGAGATTTTTTCCTGGGGCCATGAGCCGGAGCAAGAAGGGTGGTGGCGGTGGTGGTGGCGGCGTCTTTCCTCCGAAATAATCGCAAGCAAGAGCGAACTATACGAAACGTACAAAGATGTAGCTTCGTCTTGCTCTTCATAAGCCATCTTTCTCGAATGCCGAGTTTGTTGTTGCTGGTGACGTAAAGAGGTCAGCCGGAGGTGGCTCTATTACCACTAGTTGAAAGCGCCACCTTTCGTACCAGGGTATGACATGCTTTGGGCAATAATTCGATTTTCTCACCGGCATGTATACTCAGACAATTGCAGTTGTCCAGTGCAGTTGAATAGCATAGTCGAACTATGGCTGTAATCCAACTAAGCTGTGCATGTAAACATACTGTTTGTCAGTCTTATCTGGCAACATTGCTGACTGTTCATTAATATTCATCCATATATACATTGTTTGTTTGTTCCACTATGTTAGCATCCTTGGGTACCCTGAAAGGCGCTTTATCAATTAAATATGTTATTATTATTATTATTATTATTATTATTATTATTATTATTATTGTTGTTATATTATCGCTTGTGGTAAAGGGTTAAAAGTACAAACTGTTTTGTATTACAATCTAAAAGGTTTCCCTGTCTTGCATGTCTGAGTCAAAATGTCTGTTTCCATGCATTATTCCAATGAGTTAGATTTTTTGTAATAGAAAAATATACTCTTGCACCAGCACATTTAAAAAATGAGCCAGCATCAAGAGACGCAATTATTCAGCTTCTGACACAAAATGTATTTTAACTTGCTGAGCCATCAGGACACCCCCAGTCTCCAAATTATGGTGTTCGGTACATGACTGTGGGAGCTGGTCTGGCGCAGAGATTCACTTTGACCCTAATTTCACCCCATGTCACCAGGGAAGCTCCTAAGATCGCCTGACGGCACCCTGCATTGTGTGTTTGCACGTGTCTGTACAGTATGCGTCTGTGTAGTAATCTACTGACCCCGGGGTTGTACAGTCGTCTTGAGAGGTAACTGCACTAATTCACTGTCCCACTGTGAACGTCTGCTGTAATTAAGGCCAACTTGTCAGGCGGGCCTCTGTGTTGCCATTTCACTCTCTCATTCAAACACACTCGATCAGCTGCAAGCACTTATTTATTCACCACAGACTGTTTTTGTGTGTGTGTGTGTTCATTTAGAAAAATCTTTAATTATATCAGTTGAGATTTGCAGCTCCCTCTTTGGACTCAAAAAAACACACACACACGCGCATGCAGGAAGCGCATGCTCCAGCTTACAGTTTAAGCTTGTCTAGACTGAGCCCATGCACCTTTGACAGCATCTAACAGAAGTGAACAGGTTGTATTCATCAAATCTGCAATAACCGAGCTGCTTCTCAGCTTTGTAAACAAGGCTTCATTCGTAGTTAATTATTATGAAACTTTTCAAAAGTAAACACTTTGTGTGTACTGAATATATATGGGCTGCGTGTATTTATTATATTCATGTATTTTTTTTTTCTTTTTCTCTGTCAAAATATGTGTGATAACAGAACATGTGTGTGTGGCCTCTGACGTGCAATGTGTGTGAGACCGACATTCTAAGGGAATCTCCTCTCCATATCTCCATCAGACCACGACATGCAGATATCTGCTTGCTAATTACAGCCATATAAATCAGCAGTCATAATTATGCTAATTAGACGGCTAACTTCCTCTCAGAAGCCTACACAAACAAAGGCATCGCTATCGGATGATACTGCGTGTTAACGAGCTTGTCAACTTATTTGACACACACTAATTACTCGGTGGGACTCCTCCATGTTTGGGAGGAGGAAGCAGTCTTTGAGTGAATGGTTTTAAAGGTTGCAGCACCTCTGCCTGTGACCACTTTCACCCTCCAGATTAATACCTGTGTCTTTTAATGGAGTTGCACTTTTAACTGCATCACTGACTTCACATTTTAGCCGTCAAAATTGTGATGCCGCTGTCTCATACAATGAAATCCAGCCCAACTGCTGATGAAAAACCTTTCCTCTGTGAATTATACTTAATTTCTATTGAAATGCTAGTTAGCCATGGCTGATCAGGTTCTGAATGAAATGTACAGAGCCATAGTATCATTGCATATAGGACTCTTCTTGCACCACCATAAATACGACACAAAACAGATGTATAGACTGAATGAAAATGCTGTTATATGCTATTAAAGCCTCACGTCATGCACAACCTGGGCAGACCTTTCAGATCAGTCTGCACTATCAGATACGTTACCTCACAGCTGTAATGCATCCAAAAAAAGGTCTGTGTGGAGGAAAAAATTGATTCGTTGGGCTTGAAAACACTTTACGGAAGCTTCATTCTCCTTTGACTGCTTATTAAACATTGTGTGATTACTACGTGAATAGTAACAGCTGTCACGTTTCTGGATGAATTTGGTTATCTATCAAGCGTTCATTTACTGTTTGTTATGTGAGTGTATGTGTGTGTTTGTGCATGCGGGTGTGTTCAGTGTATGACACAAAACAGGCAATGACATTAAAGCAAAGCCGCAGTTGCAGAGACACCACAGCGAACTGATCGGTTAATCGTCGATCAACCGATTAATAATTGTTAGTTGCAGCCCCAGATCACATCCGCATTTCTACATGAAACATCACTTTCATCCCCCCAAAACAGCATCCATTACACAATGTGTGTGTGTGTCTGTGTGTGTGTGTACGCACGTGCGCGTGTTCATGCATGTGCTTGTGTGTGTGTGTGTGTGTGTGTCAGCTCCAGGTGTTCAGCTGCACAGCACAAGCTTTCCAGACTATCACGGACGGATTCACCCACCCTCAGAACCCCGCGAAAGCTGTCCCTTCTCCTGACTCATAACCTTTGGTTTTGCGTGTCCGTCTGCCTGTCTGTCTGTCCGTATGTTTGTTTGTCCCTCTGTCTGTCTGCATGATCTGTCTGCCAATATGTCTGTCTGGCTGCTTCAGATCCTCGGAGCAGCTGGAAACGAGAATACAACGAGAGAAGGCCAGAAACAAAACGCAAGTAGGGTGAAAGAGTAATTCTAAGAATATAAAGTCCTCCTCATTGGCTTGTTTGAGCACGATTGACACTTGAAAGAGTCACCTGATCTGATCAGCTGATGGACCAATCAGCTAATGGCATGCACGCCTTCCCATATTAATGCGTATGTGTTTGTGTGTGAGAGAGAGAGAGCGAAAGAAACAGAAAAGAGTCCATGAAAATATTTTTTCAAAGCTTTCATTACTAATGGAGAGACACACAGAGAGGCAGACAGGTGCAGTACTGCTGACTGGTTAAAGTCTGTGTTCCCAAGTTCATGTATGCTTTAGTCAGACCGCCTAGTCCTCTCTCCATCCTTGGCGTAGCGGAGGGAGCTCTTAGTCCCTTGTTACTGAGAGTTGCTAAAAATGTTGCTCTGTGCATGACTACCACCTGCTGTCTACCTCCATCTCCTCCCTCCATCCTCCTCCCCTCCCACTCCCTCCCTCCCTCAGTCTGTCTCCCTTTTTCCGAGTGCCACGCTTCTGTTTGATTTCTATAAAGTCACGTTTACTTGTATTGTGTTTGCAACTTTTTAATGTGATCTAACAAGACCAGATGAAAAACAACTGTGCAGCAAGAATTCATCAGTGGTATCCGAATGCTCCCTGTCATTTCCTCTTGATTTTCGAGGCTTCTGTCAGGATATCTAATGATAGCGCCTTTTCCTCACCTTCTTGTAATTATTTTACCTTTGTTACAGCTTGCATGATTTGCTTCTTTCCTCTTGTTTTCTCCTTTCTTTTTTCCTCTTGTTTTCTCCTCTCCTCTCCTCTCGTTTTTCCTCTCCTCTCCCTCTCTTCTCAGTCTGTCTCTCTGTTCTGTATGCTGTGCTGAGAGGGCATCATTACGGAGCCCGTATTTGAGTCATTTTGATTTAAGCAGCCAGACAATGGCCTGTTGATTGAAGCAACCAGAAGGCAGACAATAGGGTTCAATGCTACATAATGCGCCACCATTTTTTCTGAGCTCCCCGTTTTCAGAAAAGGGCCCCGGCTCTCCATTGTGCCTCTCCCGGAGGGAAAAATGGTGCTTGGGGAGGAGGAATATTTTCCCGTGGTATGTCATTATTTTGCAAATTTCTATTATCTCATCATGTTGTCTTCATTGTAATTGCAGCTAATTAGGAGGCTAGTTAGGAGCCTGGGCTTTGAGGCTGGCTCGGCTGCTGAAAGGAGCCCACCGATTATGGCCCCGACAAGAGAGGAAGCAGGAGAAAAGGGGAGATTAATGCTGTTACCCAGGAGACACTGGCTTCCATCTGCGGGGAACAATGCAGTTTTGTTTTCTCCGGGATCCTGCTCAGATCAACAGAATGGGCTAGCTCTGCTCTGCTCTGCTTGGCGACAATGCCCAATTCTGTCTTACCGGGGCTCGGGCAAACACCCCCTCCTCCTCGTCTTCCTCCTCCTCACCTACCCTGCCCCCGCCAACCCAGTCACTTTACCTTCCCTCCCTCCTCCTCTGTCCCTCCCCTCGTCATCCTCGCCACCTTTTCCTCCGTTCAGCGGGCCCTGACTAAAAAGCTTAGCGGCCTCAGCGAGCCAGCCAGCGCCAGTGACTGAGAGCTCTCACACACCCCCAGTATCAGATGAAAGCGACGTGATGTGTGGATAGAGTTCCCAGGTTGCGGGAGGTCGTGCCCTTGTCACACACAGAGCTGCAAGGTTTTACTCCCCAATCCCTGCCGAGCTCCAAAGCACTTAATGAAATAATATACTCTGTCGCTTATGCTCTTTCTTCTTCCCCTCGCTCCCTCACTCAACACGCCGACCCCTTCCACCCCCCTGCCACCACCACCACCTCCCTCACCAGGCTGAGGCAGGCCCCTTGTCTCAGAGCAGGGGCCCCGGGGCCCCTAGACACCTTCTTTGCAAAGAGAAGGAGGGAATACAATGAGAGAGGGAGCCTAGTTTGGTACAGTACAAACACACAGAGCACAAGCAGGCTAGGAGAAATGAAAGGCCTTTGTCTGTCTTTGTCAGGGGGAAAAGGACACTGGAAGAGCGGGCGCTTATGGATGGACGGAGACAAAGAGAAAGAGACATAGAGAGGGAGGAGATCGCAGGCTGGATCACATGACTCGACGCATTGTGATCCTGAGCGAGAAAGGTTTGGAGCAGAGCATCCCTCCATCTGGTCGAAGCGAAAAAAGGGAGAGACCGACAGAAAAACAGACATCGAAATAGAGAGAGAGAAAGAGAGCAAGAGAGAGCGAGATAGAGAGAGAGAGAGAAAGAGCGCACTACACAGTGAGGGAGCAAATGGAGAGAGAATGAGAGAAAGTATTGAGTAAGTGCCAGCGACATCTGCTCCCGTGGGCACAACAATAAAACTCCCTCTAGATCAGCCTCACACCATATATGTTAGCACAATGCATCGGTCTCAAAGGCACAAATAAATATGTGTGTGTGTGTGTGTGTGTGTGTGTGTGAATGAAGAACACTCTTATGTTCATGAAGTCTGCCCACTAATCTGTTAAACATTCACCTACACACAATTTAAATTAGCTCAATGCATAAAAAGTCCTGTTGGGTTGGATCTTTATCTTCATAGTGAATCATTTTCAGGCTCTTTTTGGATATTTGGTCAAGGGATCAAATGATGCTCAGATGAGTTTTTAATCAATTCTGCAAACTCCTGAACTGCTGCATTGACAAATAGTAGCGGTGCCTCATGATGCTTCAGAGCAGAACAGGATTCTTCTATGTGACTCACTTTATTGTAAAACTGGCTTCTACCTAGGACTCCAGATGCTTTTTCAGTACCTCCATGTGCTCTCACATTAATAATGTTGTTCTCATTATTCACATATCCGGTTTTCATGCAATCTGCACTGTTTTTTAATGGTCCAATTACTGCTAAAGTTGCCATGCTCATTTGACCCCCCTTCAATCCATACCATAAATAGCAGTTGTGTTTTAGTAAAGAATTAGAAAACCGTATGGCTCTGATATGTTGCCATTCAGTATGAAAATGAATTGACAGACATATAGGATCTGAATATGGCTCTACATAGCAGCTGCACAGCCTGTGATTATGAGCCAAAGAAGCACTACTCGTACAATTAAACATGTTCCCTGGTAGATAGTGTACAATGAAAGAAATCCCCTGTATAAAATCCAGCCATTTATTCTTTCAGATAGCTTTCTTTTGTACACAACAAATGCTTTGTATTTATTTTGTCTGTTAAGTGGTTTTTGGCCAAGGACCCGTTTTTGGCTGAGAGATGACTGAAGAGAAAAGGACATTTCTTCTTTTGAAAAGTTGGACCTGAATAGTTGGAAAGTTATATGTACCTGCATCTGAAAAAAGCAACAAAACTTTAATCAAACAGTTTGAAATCCTAACAGATTCTGAAAGCGCGCAGACAAGGTAATCTGTGTTGTTTAGGGACCGCGGCGTGCCCTGTGCACCATTTATCTTTGTGAGGAAAAATTTCTCCCTGTTGCGTTTAATGTGTAGTCAAAGTGGAGAGGGCGAAACGCTACTCTCTAATTTTGCATGTCATCTCTCTCCAAATCACTTCAAAGATGAGGCCCTTGCCAAAGATTTCCTCCCTTTTTCTCCTCGCCTTTTTCCTTTTCTCTCCCCTCTTTCTTTGCCGCCTTTTCTTGTTCCCCGAGTTGCAGTTGTCCCCATCGCTTGGCGCCAGGAAATCGCGGGCATCTAAACAGCAGCACACAATGTCGTAAAAAGGCTCTAGAGTTTTACTTTCAGATGTCACTCCAATAGCACACATCTGCTACGTGCCGTGCATCTGCTAGGCTCTCCCATCTCAGAGAGCCGGGAGTGCTGATTGAACTGAAGACAGAAAACATCCTCATTATCGCGGGCACTGAGCGAGCTGGGCTTCCCAACAACCCTTTTAATGCATTCACTCACTTAACTGCGGCCCTGTGTTGTACATACATGTACATGCAGATACACGCATGTGCACATGCACCGCAACAAAGGCCAGGCACACGCACGTGAACACATAAACATGCTGCTTGAGTGCCAATCACCCAAGTGTCATAGACAATGGTATTACACAGCCATTGTGTCAGTGCTTACAGAGAGGCATTTGCTCTCCAGCTTGTCTGTTCTGGATATCCCCACAGCACTGGATCAGACTGCTTTCTAAACTTCATAAGCCAGAACTGACAACAAACGTAAAAAATATACCAATATTTTTTATTAACCATTTCCTTTCCTAACATCACGTGTTTTGTAATCAGGGTGCCATTGGAATAGAGAGCTTGCTCTCAATTAAACTTCCCAGAATAAATAGAGGATTCAATTAATAACTGCTCTTATATTCTGTCACCTTTCTAAATAACAGTCCCCTTTACAGCAGTATGACATATCTGACCAAAATGTGATGGCTCATGATCAGCAGTATGCAGTGATCTTTTTGGATCATCAATATTTTGATCTTTGTAGTCATTGTTACAAACTAAATCTCCCTGTTTCCTTGTAATCGTCAAAGAGACATTCTAAGACAAGCGTAGACTGAGAGAACAGCTCATTTTAAACTGTACTGATATGTGTTTGAGCAATGAAGGGAATTTTAAAGAGATGTAATAAGAAAGAGTGGTGTCCAACTGTGTGAAACTGTTGACTGCAGGAGAGCAATAAAACTGTGCTCATACTTGAAGTTCTAGGATAACTTTTGAAGTTATTGAAATGCAATTCGTTTTGGCTATTTAATCATTTTCGACCTTGACATCATCAAGAGTTGCTGATGCAAATCTTTAAATGTACTGACATATAAAACGGGATACAGCAATGAATATCAAGGTCTCTCTTGATTATTGATGGAGGTTCTAGACGTCATCATAGAGTCTAACCAAACAGAACAGTATTTGGAACAATAAGCTGCGTTGGCAGGGTTGCATTTTGTTTGCTGCAATTGTAAGGACAGAAGTCGTTTGCATGTAGTAAATCTTAAGTGTTTATATGGAAAAGTTGAATGTTGGTTTAAAAGCCAGCTATAGAGAAGGGATTGCTTAAATATGACGATAAAGGTGCATCTTTTCACCCAGACTTTCCAGGAAAGCAGTCATAGTTTTGCACATACTGTAGTTACTGATGAATAATTAAATTAGCTATTAAATTAGCTAAGTAAAGTTCAAACCCTTGCATAACCAGGCATGAAACACACTAGTCCTCTTGAGGTTATGTCAGCTGTTGGATACAAGCTGAGCAATCAGCAACTGTCTAGTTAATTCAGACTGGCACTGAGGGTTGCCAATCAGATTTCACTACATGACAGCCTCCCGTGCTCTCCTTCAGCTCCACCCCTGCATTTATGAAATCCTGTCACCAGCTTCTATCATCCAGAGTCAGTCTGACCGCTCTCATCCTGCTTGGTCCATCACAGAGCAGTGCTCCACATGACTGGAGCCTCAGCTTCTCCCCCTTTACCTACTGTTGCAGTGGTGATTAGCGGTAGCTGTGGCAGTTATCACTAGTGTCAGACTTTAATGGTCACAATGGCAGGCGCGTTGACACCGTCAAAACAAGCCTTTTCATGTCCTCTGCTTAAAGCTGACTCAGGGTCAATGTTCAACACCAACCCTTTACCCTAAGATCTGCTGATCAGGAAGTTTTTAATCATGCATTTAGTATTTGTGCTACAAATTCAGACGCTTGTTTTATGAAACTTATACAACTGATCAATGTAGCACTATCATGAACTGATTGCGATACTGAATTGTTGTCTTGCATGTTCTTCCTGTTGCCTGTATGCCGAAATTTACTTCTACCCCATAAAAATAATAGTCAAAGTGCTCACAGACAGAGTCTGATTAGGAAGGATTTATAAAATTAAGGTTAGGGAAGGCAAAAATGAGCAGGGAGGTATGCCAGCACAGCCAGCTGTTTGAGTGTGTGTAAGCTGCATTAGCCTGCTGGGGTCAGCAGGGGTGAGGCTGTTCACCAGGTTAATAGCAACAGAATGAACTGAGGACACAATGATAGAGTTATAACAGGACAGGGGTCGGGTAAAAATGGGAGGGTGGAAAAGGATAAAGACTTAGTGGAGAAGAGGATTGGATTAGGGACGGGTGAAAGAAAAGAGAAAAAAGGGGGTAATCAAAAAGATCTGGGTATCAATTTAAGGTGAATTGGAGACCGTGGATGTAGAGACAGAAAGATGATTAAGAAGAAGGGGAGAACGATGGTGGATGGACTATGAAGAGTGATGAGGAGGAAAGAGAAAAATAAATAAATCAATAGGTAATGACAGGTGAGGACACAGTAATGGAGGTAAAGGAGGGCAACTGATAAGGAAGTAATCAGAGGAAGGGGTTTTCTCCTGTAATCATTCATAGTGCAGGTCTGGTGTTGGTGCAGGCATTCAGTGAAGTGAAAACTGGCACTTCACCAGTTTTACATGTCAAAATCAGTTATCGTGTCATGTGGAGTAAAAAGGCCTGTGAAAGGTATTGTATAATGTCCTATGTTGCTCTGGAGGAGTTTTGGAGGGAATTACTTAAAGGTGAACTATTGGTTGGAAATTTTTATCAGACAGAGAAATCTTCATTGAATTGAGTTTCAATGTCTCCTCAAACTACACAGTGCCCCATTGAGTGACATCGCTTGTAGGGCTGCAGCTATCGAATATTTTTAGAATAGAGTATTCTACCAATTATCCCATCGATTAATCAAGTAATCTAATAAGAAAAATATTTTGCATTATTAAACAACAATAACAAATAATGCATAACGAAAAGGTATTTATTCCGACTATTCCTAACACCGGGAGTAAGGGTGTGTGTTTGTTTATGTGTGTACGAGTATGTGAGGGAGAGTGAGAGAGACGAGGTGAGTGAGTGAGTGAGTGTGTGTGTGTGCGTGTGTGTGCGTGTGTGTGTGTGTGCGTGTGTGTGTGTGTGTGTGTGTGTGTGTGTGTGTGTGTGTGTGTGTGTGTGTGTGTGTGTGTGTGTGTGTGTGTGTGTGTGTGTGTGTGTGTGTGTGTGTGTGTGTGTGTGTGGAAAGCAGTTATTTGGTGTAGGCTCTTACTCTCTTGCAATTTAACACATCTTAGCATGATATCTAGCCATACCGACATCAGGCTACAGCCTTTACAAATACCATGTGTTCTAACTAGCGATGGTAGGCTACGTTTAGTTAGCTAACATCAATGTTTGCGTTCTCTTCTTTTTTAAGCGTGAAATGATTCCAAACTTTGGACATTCTCTGTATTTTATGGACGGTTTCTTGGCCCTTATCCCTGAGCTAAGCAGTTCACATAACGCGGGTGATAGGAATTAAACAAAGCCTCGAGGCCGAAATTTTGCTTCGACCATTTTTTGTAATCGAATTATTCGACTTGCTCCAGTAATCGTTTCAGCTCTAATCGCTTGGGTAATTGGTTTGTGCTATGACACTACAGGTGTTGACTTTGAAAGACATTGGTGTTGTAAACAAAATTGAATTGCGTTGTGGCAAGAGCTTATGGACTAAAAGTCAGAATATCATGTCCTCTGCTTCTTCTTAATTAGGCCGAAGAATATTTTCACAGTTAATAGTTTTGTCTAAAAAATGTTTAATGCGGCTTTATGTGACAATTTGTAGCAATTAAAGCAACACCATGGAAGTCTTGCTCTCGGGGTCCCCCTACAGCCAGGAAACAGTATTGTCTTCTACTACTGTCGTGAAATCTGTTGCGCTCACACCAGGGGATACACGTGCATTTGTTGTCAAGTCAACGATACCCCTGAACTCTGCAGAGGGACTCAGGACTGAGCAGACTGTCTGCGTAACGTGTAGAATGTCTTCATCCCAGGTATAGTTGCGTAATATATATCAGCATGTCTTATGAATATTTTTTGATTTTCTTTTCAAACGCCAAAAGATCGCATAGCTCACGTTTACAAGCAAGCGTCATTAGTAGCCTAGGCTAATACAGACTACTGTTTTACAGAATGGACATGCACATTCAGTGCTGTAAAGCAGTTCAGTTGTAGTTTATGGGGATTCCACTCCGAAACCCAAAGTTCCGTAGTGCCAGTAAAAGTGATACAGACCCCATCAGTCTGCGGCAGACGTGTCATTCAACCTATTGTAAGTCGATGTACCATCACAAGGGTCTTGGAAATATATCATGAAGGTCGAAAAACTCCATGGTGTTGCTTTAACATGTAATAATAACTTTTTTGGGCCATTTATAAGAGGATTATAACATGGTGTAAAAAATCAAACAAGATAAGCATCACATCCTCTGTTAAGAATAAGTGTATGCTTCTGCAAACCACAGAAATGTGGCTTACATTGTCTGAGGTTGATTTTTCCAAATTTTGACAATACAGTACTTATGTTCTGACTGGGTTTGGGCTTAAAAAGCCACTTTGTTACGTAGGTACAGATCATCTGTTGTGGTTGGCACAAAAAAGTGGGAGATTTCATGAGATCACCTTTAAACAAATCCAGCAGTGTAGTGCTCACAAATATTGAAATGCAGTCTTGATCTGCGGTTACTGATTTGGCAGCGTTGTCGCACTCCTGTAGGCCTGTCCATATCAGAGAGCACACAGCAAGTTGCAGACCAGTGTGACCACTTTGCTCTCCCCCTTGGCAAGACGGCAACATGGTTGAGGACATTTGGATTTAGATTTTTCTCACAAGAGTTGTGCAACAAGTTTTAATTTAGACAGACACGCTGTGCAGATTGCCAGGAGTAATGTAGTTTTCATTAGAAGCTGCAGTGATGAAAACACGACTGTGGTGTACAAGATTGATAATGTAAATATATACTTAACAGAAACCCCTGCATGATCTCATACAATATCATAAAATCTCTAATTTGGGTAATTGTTGCATTGATGTTGCTATAGCCGTGTACACTTCGCACAAAAGAACTCAACAGTATGTTTTTATGGTGGTCATGTCATAATGTCTTTTCCTTACATGTACAATTCGGAAGGACCAGGTCGTTTAGTTTCTCTGATAATGTTACAGAGAACGTATTTGTGATATTTGCACCAGCAAAAGTAGTCTCTTGTATTGCTGTGTTGAACACACTGCTTGGCCTTACTTTTAAAAAGTAGGTGCATTTGAATGTTTGGATTTTCTCTGCCTCATTACAGTGTGAGATTGATGTCAGAATAACTTATGCATACGAGACAAACAGTGCATCCAGCAAATTAGGCTTCACCTTATTGCCTTAAAGAGCATTCCACATCAAGAAGAGCGATTTTTAATGATAAATTCAAATGTTTTTATGTAAATATTGTTCTATTTACATCACAAGTGAGGGAAGTGAGTCCCCCGGTAGACAATTCATAACGTAAGGTGAAGACAGATGAGAATCAGAACCACCGGACGGGTTAAATGATTAGATTCCTGTTCAAACACAACTGTGTGTGTGTGTGTGTCCCTGTCCGTGGTCTAATGACTGCGATGTCTGCTGAGAGTGGAACACAGGAGGGAATTAGTCGTCATTGCATATCAAAGGCTAAGCCATTAGAGACACAGGATAGGGTCTTCCTAATGAGAGGGGGTACCGGTGTGTGTCGGAGTGTGTGGTGTTTGGTTTGGCCGCAGTATATACATACTTTGACACACTATCAAAAGCAGCCAGCTTTATATATATGTTGTACTTCGTCACAGGGAAAAAAGGTGGCCATAAACACACACGCATACCTTACAACATAATTCGGAGTCAAATGGCATTTATGTATATGAGTGCACCTCAAAGACATGTTCTAAGATGTAGACCAAGTCAGAGACACACACACTGTGCTGCCAGGCCCCTCTGGCAGGCCTCGATGTGCCTCTCAGTGTGGCATGGCGTGGGCAGAGGTGCCAGGGCTTTGTGTGCCATGCTACATCAACGCCAGCCATTGCACGTACACAGCACACAACGCGCCCGGGGGTACAGGACTCTCACACCCACCTATACCTTCCATCCATACATACATCCATCTCCTGCTATCTCTTTTCCTGCTATGTGTGTGCCTTATTCTCTCTACCTCTTTTGTGTGTGCCCGTGCGTGCGTGTGTGTGTTTGTGTGCGTGTTCGTGTAGGCTGATTGGCGATGCCCTCTGTGCCATCTGCAGCAACCCCCCTACTCACCTCCCACCCTTCCCACTCATCACAAGGGTGGGCTTAACCATCTGTGTGCCAGTGTGTTCCCACAGTGAGAAAAGGAGGACTTTGGGGGGGTCATGGTGGTGGTAACGAGGGTTGCCACAACAGACACGCACACAAAAACAGCACACTGTAATGCTGTTTGCTGAGATAAAACCGAGGAAAAGATATGCCACTGTCTAACAACATGAAAGCAATGTCCTATAATGTACAGTTTGAGATGACTCTACTTTATTCCAACTAATGCGGGAGCATATTGTGGCCAGCAGAGTGGTATTTCTTTTAAATTATTATTATTTTTTTTATTACTTAAGCTTGAAGCTGCAGTCCAGAGGGAGTCTAAGAGAGCAGCAGCGGGATATGTGTCAACAACTCCACAAGCAGCAACATTATAAGAAGCCAATAGTAAGGGTCAAGGGTCCAAGCCACAGTGCCCTGACAGTATTCCTGTGGGCAAAGATGGGTCATGGAGTGAAGTACTAGGAATAGAAAAGAAGATAACATATGAACCCATCGAAACACTGTTGTTTGTGTATTATGTTCAAGTAAATGTAGGACGAAAGGTTTTGCAAATCATAGCCGTCTGTTTTTATTTAGTATTACACAATGTTCACCCGTTAATTTAGTTCTTCTTGGGCTGCTGTTATTCAAACTTGCACAGACCAAACCACTGGGAGCTTGGTGAGGCAAAATGGATCCAAAAATTTTATTATAGTAGATATGTGATTTTAGCCCAAATTCAAAAGCTAAACTATGCTTAATCCATCTTCTGGCCGTGAACTGTTACTTAAGCTACCCTTAAAAAGGGATCTGTACTCTGTGAGTAGAGGGATTTTCTCTCGTCTATCAGAAGGTGAGAGGGAGTTTAACAGGGATCTGTTGTGCTTCCGTCCTTCAAGTATTTTGGCAGTTGAATCGTCGGCACCAGACAATAAATACCCTCCCTGTCCTTCTTCCGCCTGGTTATCACTATTAGGGCCCGAGCAAGTCTCGACCTGCGAGGTCCCAATTGTTTTTTGAATGACGACTTTTTCGTCCCAAATGATTGCATTTTTCACTGCCTGAACATGCCCCAAAACTCACCAAACTTGGAATATACGTCACACCTGCAGAAGAATTTCGTAATCTATTGTCATCCTCGATTTCCACCACTAGGTGGCACTATAATCAAGGAAAGTGTGTTTTGGCTTATAACTCACATATACTTTGTCGCACATTTAAAAACCTTATATCAACTCGTTCACTGAATTGTGCTGAATCTCATGATATAGGCCATTTCTGCCTACCATTTTTTTCTCAAATTCGCGAAATGTCGCAAACCTACTTTTTCAAACTCTTCCCGAGCTATTTCACTGATCTCCACAAAACTTTGCACACAGCATCTGTGGACTCTCCTGACAAAAAGTTATTAAAATAGTTTTGATATTCCAAACAATACTAAAGTTATTAAACTTCCTGTACATTTTGCTCAAAATACGAAGCGTTGCGTATCTCCACATTGGTCTGTCTTAATAACATGAAACCCAGGTGACTACTTCCCCATGAGCCACTAAGGCTCTGTGAAACAATGATAAATGTACTTTTTCCAACTCCTCCTAGGCCATTTGACTGATTTGCAACAAACTTTGCAAGTAGCATCTGTGGAACTTATCAAAAGTTTTCACCTACGTCACACCTGGTGACGCGATCCATTTTGATGCTTTGCCATAAAACCATCAAGTCATTACATCTTCCACATACAATTTGCCATCTACACCAAATTGCTCAAACATGTAAAGGGTCTTGCCATGAATACATCTACGTGGCACACCCCAACGGCAGCATGCCCTGATGCGCGTGGACTGGGAGGGCCCGTTCATCACTGCTTGCAGCTTTAATTTGTAAATGAATCATGTGACCACAGAGGGCATTAATACACATGAGCTGCAATACAGGGCAACATGACTTCCTGTCAGCCACAGAATATGATTTTATCACAATACAATGATGTTTTCGTCATGATGGTGATGCATGATGGACATTGCCAAAACCCTCCAATCAATGAGTCATAGGACCTTATGTTAAGTGCCAGTAATTGTGTTTCCATTTCATTTGCATTTTCAGTTTAAACAGTAACAACCTGAATGAAAACAGAACATGTAAACAAAAAAAACTTGTAACATCACAAAAAAGTTGGTGTATTGATAAAGGCCAAATGCAACAAAATGCAACAGAAACAGCCTTGGCAAATGAGTCACAATTCCTGAAACAGGAGACTGAAACATGATAGCCTGTGCTCCACTTATACAGGAACTTTTTTTAACAAGCTTTTTCACTACAGTGATATAACTAAACAATGATTTACTTCTCTGCATTTACCTACAGATTGTAATTTTGCATTTCTGTATGCACTCAACCAGACACAAAAATCTGTGGATCTCAAGAGGAGAGAGAGGTGACTCTCTCTCTCCTCTTGAGATCACAGATTTTTTTTCTCTCTCTCTTGCTCTGATCAATCAAGGGCCATGACATCAAACACTGAATAAACTGTCTTAATTAACTAGGGGGCTGATAAACTGTAAACCAAGATTCTGTTAATGTACTGCCTATTCGCTTGAAACGTTCTCAGTAATACCTTTTAGCATACTATTTACCTGCAATAGTGAAAGTTCTTGAACTGGAAGTGGTCATCATATTCTCCCTGTATTGTGAAAACGAGACGGAAAACTCTCAAACTGTAAAACAAGACAGTGCTGATCAAATATCAAACACAATCTTATCATTGTCTGTCTCTCCCCCTTAAATATTTAACGTACTGTTAATTTAATATTGATTGTTACTAGCCGGCGGCCATACAGGTTCCTGTTTCAAAAACAGTTGACGCGCCAAAACCAAGCACGGTCCAACATCATGGGCTTCACCCTCAGTGGAAATGTTTATTTGTCCAGTATGGTGCAGTGAATTCTGGTTATTGTAGGCTGTATGGCTTTTGAACAAAAAGGGAATCCCACAGCCAAAGGGCCATCTTTTCAGCGGTGAAGTACTTCTTTAATAGACTTAAAAAAGGAGGAATGTAAAAAGATCTGATATGTGTGGAGACTGAAACATTCCTCAAACATAAATGCCGTATTTGTGTCGCGCTTTCTACCTTTTTGATATTTACAATCCAGTAGTGGATGGATGGAAATTCTGTTCATATTTGCAGTGCATTTGGATGGAGATCTAGCTAGTGTGAACAGGAACCAGAACTAAAATACAACAATGTATGATTTTTTATTGTTTGTCCAGACCAAATGAACCAAACCACAGGTGTGAAAGTGACACATACCAAGGTGTGAAAAGACTCCTCTGTTCTGTCTAGCCTCAAGTTTAAAAATACAACTAATTATGAAATCAATTTACACCCAAAAACAAATCACATTCATTAAAAAGACATGTCTTAAACTGGTAACTTAATGTACCCCATGCCTGTGGTGATGTTTTGTGGTCTTAGGTCAGACAAAGAGTAACAAACTCAGACATCTGCGCTGGCTACACATTGACCTAATGTTGTAATTTGATGTAAATAGCTTCCATGAAAAGGTGGTGAGTTGTGGTCTGGTAATGACGGTATGTGGGTGTAGGCTGCATGCTGCTTAAAGGAGGCTGCTGGGTAGTAAGATGTTTAGGAAGCTGGCCACATGTGGAGTGGCCACGGGCCAGCTGGCTACTAGCCTTAAACCTCAAGCTGCACTGTTCTTTTTCTGCTGTTTTATTTTCCTTTCCTTTTCCTTTCTATTCACTCCGAAACCTGAACTAGTTTAACTCATCTTTCCTGCTCTTTATTCACCGTGTCACTGGCTTACTTTGGCATCCTGTTCCACTTTTTATCTCTTGTCTCAATTCACCTCCAACCATCGAACACATCACAAACGGTTGCACATGCACAATAATGCAGTAAAACATTGAAAGCGGGCATATTGTTAACTCAGCTGTGCACGCCCTACCTGCCCTCCTGTAAACTACACACACACTGACATACTTCTGTCCCTATTGTTCTTCATCATACATGGTCTTGAAGATGAAAAAGAAGGGGAAAAAAAGGAAACTCTTAAGCGTCAAACCTCACACCCAGTCTGCGCAGCGATAAGATTAGATTTATTTCGCCAGCTGTGACATAGAAAACGAAAGTGGATTATTTAGTAAAAAAAAATGACAGAATTAAATTAAAACTAGTAGGCGTTATTGTTAAGCAAGGAACAGAGGGGGCTTAAATATATAGGCTCAACATAGCCCTCAGGCAGTGGATAGCACAATCTCCTCTTCTCTTGTTCTCCCCAATGGACTTAAAAACACATATAAACAGCCTTCCAGGACCACAAAGCCTGTGTAGAAAATCAGAAAATCATTTCCTCTTCACTCTTCATGCTCCCTCTCTCGCTCTTTTCTTCTGTTCTCTCTGTCGTCCCCCTTCTCCCTCAGAGCAAGTACACAGGGGGCTGCCAGTGCGCATCAATCCAGGGTTGAGCTTGTGCCTTGACGTGGAGAAACACAAAGTGCAGAGATTTGGTGCATAAACATGTGTGCTCTTTAAAAAAAAAAA
>CAEMYA010000112.1:427911-447837 GCA_903131615.1 Diplodus sargus
AAAAAAAAAAAAAAAAAAAACGGCTGCAGAAACAGAAAGGGTAATGGTGCCAAATCCCCCCATTCAGCCTCAGACTGAAGGAGGCAACATCCTGACAGCTTTGAGGTAGAGGGTTTGAAGGGGGGGTTATGGGGATGGTGGAAGAACGGGAAGAATGAGAGATAGCAACTAAGAAAGACATTGTGATGGAGGAGGAGGGAGATGAAGATGTGGAGAGAGAGAACATCAGCTCCTGGGGATAAAAACAAAGCTCAGGGAGTCTCAAAGTGATAATCTGCTGGATTTTCATCAGTTAAAATGTTTTGCTCTGCCATGTTTTTGTGACTATTTTAGTTTGTCCACTTACTTCTGTCAGGACAAAACCTGTGTACTTTCAGAAGTTGCATCCCTAACCCTAACTTCACCTTACACCTGACACCTGACACGCTCTTAATAACTTGATTACTATGAATATCTAGATAGTAATAGCTAAATTCAAGATTTTGGATTAGATAAGTTGTAACTGAATCATAGATACTCAAATTTTCATATTTTCCAGGCACTTTAGAGTTAGGGTCAGAGCTCATTCTTGACTTTTGAAAAATACAAGAAGGTAGATATAGTGAGTTGAGTTTATTTAAGGACAATTCCGGTTTATATCAGTTTAAAACTTAATACTGACCAAAGTAAATTATGAATAGAAAAATTGTTACAACAAAGTCTATTGGGCCCAATATGGAGCAAGTAACACAAGTTGTCGGACAGTTTTAAATAAGCCAGGAGTTGAGGCAGATAATCTTAATTACAATATATTGAGGACATATACATGCAGTATAATGCTATTTTGTATGGAGGCGGAGGGACTTGTTGGTCTTGTCCAGAGTTTTGTTGACAGGCTACTGGTCATCAAATGATCATCTTAACTAAAGTGTAATATGCTAATCGTGTTACCCGTTTCTTCTCTCTGTAATCATTGACAATGCCTCCTCTATGACTCTCAAGGGGACTCTGCAATTGGCTGCTATTTTCAGGGATCTGTGATTAGACATCTAACTAATTGAAGGGGTGAACAGCAGATTATTTTATCAATCAAAGTTTCTGTAGTATATGATGTGTGAATGTGTATGTGTGGGTAAATTGTAAAGCACTTTGTCTTGTTGTCTGGTTGAAAAATACTATATATGAGAAGTACAATTACCACAGCATTCAAGCCAAAGCCAAAAGAATGTAACTATATTGCTTTGCACCAAGTACTGTGATGTTTAACGTTCTAGTCACAGGCAAGAGAGTGACATTTATTATAAGTATACTCCATTAACTCCATTTAATCTGCATTTTAACACACTGGCCATCTACCTATCTGTCTCACATATCTGCACAGGTGGGTGCTTGGTGGAAGAAGTCCATGTCAGTGTCTTTCATCTGAGCACTAAAAGCCTTGATTCTCAGTCACTGCTTGGAGCCAGCAGATTTTTCCCCCCTCCCAGATGTCTGATTCATTCTCATTCTTTTCTCTCTGCAGATTGATTTTAGTCAGTCAAAGCCTTTAGTTTGCTGTTAATTGAGGAGAGAGGAAGAGTTCAAGGAAAAGTCTCCTTCGTCTGTGTTGCAGTCAGGTAGCAAGACAATTGCAGTGTGTGTATGCGAGTGCATGTCTAAACACAGTTTTGTGTCTGTGTTTGCATGTGTGTGTGTGTGTGTGTTTTGGAGATGTCTGGACCGGTCTTTTTTTTTTTTTTTTTTTTTTGTAAATCATTCACTTTTTTATTTATCTTCCCAGGCTAGTCTTTCATTAACCCTGCTGTGACACAGACTCCCTTTCATTCGCTTCTTGCATTGTCCTCTCCAGCCGCTCGCTCTCTCACAGCACCAAAGATTACTAATAAATAAGTGACACCAGAAACAGTCTATTTTCCCTCAGCCATAATTAACTGACTTGATGTTTTCAAGGAGAGGAAGAAAAGAAATCCAGCTAATTAGAACGAGTTAAGATTCGCACAAAGAGCGCAGATCGTTAATTAATTTTCCATGCAGCCATTGTCTGTGAAGAAAACAGCACTGTTTACAGTGCAACTTTTGCCATGGCCGTAAGAGTAGCACACTATCTGTGAACTCACGGTAGAAGGTGCTCTGTCAATTTCACACACACTGCAGTCCATGTCCAGTAACCTTGAGCAGCAGCAGAAAAAAAAAATCTGATCAAGACTGTGTCTGAGTCAGTAAAATGAAGGGATGGACTTCAGTGCTGTCAGTCAGCCGCGATGGAACAAAAATGACCGACCAAGAAAGATATGAGAGAAGAAGTGTAACCCATCACTCATTCTTTCTTGTCTGGTGTTGTTGAAATACTCACAGGATACTAAAGTTTGTTAAATTCTCAGGTGCTCTTTGTATAGTTGCATATATGAGGATGTACAATTTATCACTTTGTGATTAAAGGCTCAGTGCACCCTAATTACAAAAAACAGGCTTTTGCTGTGGCCCCTACACATAGGTTTATAGTTAGAATAGTTAAATTTGTCCCGGTTCAAACATCTTTGAAATTTGTGCCTCCAACATCCTCACAACAGTGAACAATGTAATTTTAAAAATAACTCAAATATTATTCTTGATATTCAGCAGACCTAGAACTGCTTTCTACCCAAGAATCTGATTTGTTCTGAATAGTGCAATATAATTCCTACATTATCTAGGGGTAGCAGCAGACATTTAAAGGAATAATTCAACATGTTTGGAAATACACCTATTCACCTTATTTTTCTCAGGTAGATGAGAAGATCCATACCACCCTGTTTTAGTACAGACTAGGAACAAGGAAAACAGGTCACTGGTAAGCATGTTATATCTAGTTAGTTTAAATCATACACAACCAGATGTGTAAAAGGGGTGTTTTGTGGTTTTTTGCAGAGTTACATGCTTTAACTATTTCCTTGGATCATGCTTATCAAAAGACTCTAGGAAGTCAGAGGCTAAGAAACTCTCTTTTGTGTAAACGCACATGTTTTGCATCCTTTTGGCCGATCGTCCACATGGATCCTGTAAACACAGTGCCTGTAAATGCACTTTTTTAAACCGGGTCTCAGGGTAGAAAAATCCGAAAGCGCTGCCCTTGTGTTCTCGTGTGGACAGCGAATCTGCATACTTTCAATATCCATGACGCCATTGCCCCACCCCTCAAGCTCTAGCCTATGACCTCTTAACCCTGCGGCCTTTATGTTAAGATAAATTAATCCACCCCTGGCACCAGCTCCATACCAACAACAAGATATAGGTTTGGTATCTTCTCATCAAAAAAATGAATATGCAAATTTCTCTCAAGGTACCCCTTTATGTAGCAGGTATATCAATATATGATACCAAAGATTTTAAGTAATCGTATGAGATACTACTGTTTCTTGCCATTTTGGTAAACTGACTCTTACATTTATATCACTTACATCACAAAAAGATTGCTTTAAAAGAAAAGTTGTACTTTTAGCTGTGGATACAGTGCTTAGAACATTTAATTTTGTCTTAATCAATTAGAAGAAGACAAACCGTCCAGCAAAACTGCAACATACACACAGCTTGGATCAACCAGGAGCAAATTGATATTTATTTTAAATGAACAAGCATGCCTAACCTCCTGTGTATTTACACTGCTACCACGCACAGACAATGACATGTAGACAAGCAATTACTGTATTTAAAAATACTTTGCATGTTTGCAGGTTAAGGATTAACATGTAAAAGCAAAATCTGAGGTTACACTGAAAGTTTATTCAAACCTTCCAGCATAGATGCACCCATTGTTTTGTTTGTCGTTGTTTGTTGTCCAAGCAAGAAAATTTACCTGAAATAGTGTCTGTATTCAATGTTAATTCAGTTAGGGTTAACATCTTTATATCTGGAGTGAATCTGGTGTGCCCTTTCCTTCACATCTCTGACACAACCACACTCTGACGGTAAAATTGGCAGAGAGAGCTATTTGTTTGTCTGTCTTTTGGTGTCTACCTGTCCACCTGCCCATTTATCTGTGCAGTCTTCCTGCCTGGGCATGGATTGATGGGTTCTGGAGGTGGAACAGACTCCAGATAGACCCACAGAGACTGAGAGAAAGAGTAGCTTGTAAGTGTAAATGAACACGCACTTGTCTACATCCATGTCACTGCATGTCAGTTCAAGTACCACAGGATAGAAGGTGTGTGTGTGTGTGTGTGAGCGTATGTGGGTGCGAGTGGCCTGAGCCCCGCCTGTATTAAGAAGGCCCTGGCAGCAAGAGATAGCGGCTCTATCTTAATGGCTTCTGCCGCCTGCCACTCAGCCTTCAGACGGGGTCCTCTGCCTGCACGTGTCTCCCCACGATAAAGCCACTTCACAGGGCTTGTGCCTCTCCACGCTGGCCTCTCTACTCCCAGGAAAGAGGAGAGAGAGAAGAAAAGATGCCAGAGGTATTGATATATGAGCTCACCCTGAGACTTAGACGAGCTGCGAGTGAGACAGACTGAGAGAAAAGGGAGCATGCAGACCACAGGCCTTCATGCTCAATTCCAAATTGTTGATCATATCTGATATTTCTGACAGACTGTCCTAATACGTAACCCAAAGTATGATATCCGATACAACAATGTCAAAAACATATGTTTGCAGGGTAACAGTAAGACATTATTTTTTGGATCCATTTCTTTCTGCGTGTTCTGAATGCATTTCGGTTTTGTGCATTTGACTTGTCGATTGAAGTAAGGCATCTCTTCGCACACTAGTCAAGTTTTCCGTCTGGCTTTCTTTCCATTGTTGTGTCTCAGTGTCGTTCACGTATTACCGCTGGCTCAACTAAGTTGCTGTGAGCGCCAAAGTTTTAACTGTCAGGTGAATGATGTAAGCTTTTACTCAGTCCACAGTTCAACTGGTGGCTGGAGCAGCAGCAGTGAGACAGACTGAAGAAGGCCATCATGGACTGGCCCTGAGCTGCTTGATCGGACCCGTTTGTCTGCTATATAAGCACCAGCAGTGCTCGCAAAGGAGCAACCCTGGCGGAGCAACAAACGTGATTGTCTGGTTGTTACAGCCCCAGTGCTGTGGATGTGTTTGTGTTTTTTGCTTGACTGATGCAGGTGCTGCCCTCATACTCCCCCTCCTCCTCGCCTATGTGTGAAGCGCCACACCTGAGGCTACTTGCCACTTAGGCCGTTTGGTACAGAGGTGCTGCGGATGCCACTGGGCTGGGCGGCCGTGATAGGCAGGAGCCAGAGAGCCTGAGAGCCTGAGCTACAGCATGCCTTGTTTTCCTTATGACGATAGCCATATTGGGTAATAAGTGTTTTTCGTTGGCGCAGTAAAGTGATTTTTGATTTACTATTTGCTACTGTTTCCTTTTGCCTCCTTTACACCCAGTTTTATTTGAACTATGTTGCTCCCTTCATCCATTGGCCATACCGGAACGTAATGCTGGCTTAATAGGCCATCATATCGCTTTGTGCCTTTTAAGATATGTTGTGAGAGTCATGTGTGAGTGTAGCGGTGCAACGCCTGTCGATTGCTACAACTAAGCTGAAACAGTAGCCAAGAAGCAAAACCTCTCTGCAGATAGAAGTATAAAGGTGAAGAGACACAAAAATTCAGTCCCCAGACTGAATGCTGATATTAAAAAGCTTTGCACATCACTGGATTGACGTTTAAAGTTCATTCTTGACTTGGAAACTGCACTTTCCAAAAAAACTGTTAGTGCTGAGAGTAAGTTGACCTTGAGTTAAGATTGTGTGCACCTGCTGTATCGAGACTGTCAACCAGAGAAAAGCAACAGGATCAGTTGTTTCAGCAAGTGCCTCAAAAATGGCACAAGTTCACAGCCAAAGGACCAAGCCCTCTAGTGGCTGTAATAATTCTGATGGGAGCAAAGAAGGAAGTTACAGTCCAGCAGTGAGAATGTCAGGTGGATGATTGTGTGAGCAAAATAAGTAATTCAGTTTGTGCCTAAACCCTGTCACTCACCTCAGAACAACAACACTTTCTGAGATTCAGTGGCAATTTCCTGCAAATATTTGAAGCTTTGACTATTGAGCATGCTGAGACAACATAGAGGAGCTAAAATTCATGCTTTTTCTATAGCATCTTTTTTTCAGTTCTGCGGTCTATCCCAACTATGTCTTTACTGTATATAGCATTAAGTATATGGGTAAATGTTTTAATTGTTACAGGCATCAAAAAAGCCAACTTGAATTGTTGATCTGTGATAAGAAAGAAATTCTTGTTATGCACTCCATCTCTCCAGCACTCACAGACTTACCTCTCGCCTTGCGGCGGCGGCAAAAGGGGTCACATCTTTCAGCATTGGGACTGCACATTAAAATTGCATGTCAGTCTGGTGCTGCAGAATCACACAATGTTAAACTTATTCCTTGAGATGCTGGCCTGAATGATCAGTGATCAATATCAGTCATTCAGAACACAATTTCTGACCATCTCTGTGTCTTGAATGGCTGCGATTGAAATTCTAAAAAGAAATTCCAAAATTTTGGCTGCACTCTCCCAAAAAAATTGTATTCAAGACATCATGCACAGCAAAATTCAACAAGCCTGATCACACTCGATTCTCTTTGATTTAAATGCAAACTATGTCATTTTCTAGATGTGATCTTGCTCTTCCACTGAAAACCCTCTCAGGTCCATAACTACTGATTTGCCTCATTGTGCCCAGTGTGTGTGTCTCTGCATTTGCATAATATGGTGCGTGAATGTTTGTGCAAAATGTGTGGGTGATGTTTGTGTGAGTGTATGTGTGTGTGTCTTCAGGCTTTGGGATTGTTTACTGCCGGTCTGTCCCTGCCCCTGCTCACGGTCGGCCCCTAATGCACTACAGCTGTTAAGGTCCCGACACAGGGGCCTCCCATCAACAGTTTCATTGTAATGGACTTTGTGTGTGTGTGAGTGTACATGCAGTGTTTGCGAATGGGTGTGTCTTTTTTTTTTTTTTTTACATGGTTGTGTGTGTGTTTTTGTTTCTGCAGAATCGTGAATACTTGGTATTCCTTCTGGGTATTTTCGTTTTCCTTCTCTCTCCGTGTTCGTACGCTTAATTGTGTGTGTGTGTGTGCTCCGTTTCCTGTCCTTTTATGAACATCTTTGTGATACCTTCTCCTTCCATCTGTATAACAACACAACTCAGAATATGAACCTTTAAATCAATTAACAGCTCCTTGTGTTTCAGACCAGGTGAAACATTCCTTTTCATTTTCATGTCATTATTCTCCCTGAGTGAAGGCAGTACTCTCCGGTGGCCTTGTTCATTCATAGTCTTCAGCAACATGTTTTCCGCAGATGATGGCTTACACCTGAGAGGCTGGATACTTGAGGAGTACTACTGTGCCTGGCTTGTTTATTTTTCTTCCCCTTCATCCTGTCTCTCTGCAGCATCGCTTACTGAGAAACCCTGACCTCAGGCTAATTGATACGAGCTCATGGTTACCTTTTCCATACATGTACACTTTATGCATTCATTGTTGTGCATTTGCATTATCCCCTCTATCACCATTATCTACTATATAATCCAATGCTAAGTAAATTCTGAAAGCCACTGTAAGCCACTGTGTGAACAGTAATAACATTTGTCCAAAATATGACAAACACAAGGCTCATCCACATTCTCTCAGCTGTCTGTAGCAAGGGGTGTGCCCAGGTCAGCGCTGCTCCGTCATGTTGACCGATTGCCGCCAAGTCAGCCGCATAATGGAGAAATTAAGTTTCTGTAATGCACAAATGAGGTTATCATTGGTTTTGCAGCTGTCTGCGGGGTCAAGGAGAGATGCCGTTTCCAATCGGGGCTCAATTTAGTCAGGGAATGCGATTAGATTTATCCCTCCCAGTCTATTCTCTCCATTTGACCATGAATTAGATTACGCAAATAGAAAACTAATGCTACTGATTGTTGTTGGCATTGACATGTTTATATTGCTGTATTATAGAGAGCAGAGGGGGAAGCTGAAATGGATGTGTTATCCCCAAGTGATTATGTATAGATATAAATGTGCATTCAGTGTACCTAGTTATATAAATTCTAGCAATGTAAAGGTGGGGGCTGAAATCTTTGTAATTTGCTGCGTCTGCTTGATGGCTGTGTGTGTGTATTTAAGTGTGTGTGAGAGAGAAGAGAGAGAAAAGATAGTAAGAGAGAAAGAAAGAGAGAGAGAGATGTTTTCCTACAATTAAAATAGGGATGGGGTCAGCCCAAGTTGATTTCCCATGATAGTTCCAGCCTCAGTTTCAGTGCCTGTTGCTTTTGAGAAAAAATGTCTCAGTTACATGGTTCCTGCGGCCCCTTGATATCCTTGAGAGTTTTTTAATTTCAGCGGTAAAAAATAAAAGTCTTAAAAGCTTCACTTTCTATATTTTGAGAAAGAACAGATTCGGGATATATTTCCTAATTGTTGTCTATGAGGTTCTGGAAAGTTGCTAGTTGTCACCCATCTGTGTAGTTCACCTTAATCTTTGTCTCAAACTATGCATTCTTGGGTCCTTGAATTTTGGGCCTGGAAGTCCTTGAAAAGTCCTTTCACCAAATATTTAAGAAGGTGTGGGAACCATATGTTTACAAAAAGCATGCTCTGTGGTTCAAAACTTGTAAATGTAAAAATGTAAAAAAAAAAAAAAAAAAGTACACTACATCTCTCATGAATAAAACTTGCACCAAACAATTTAACAAATAAGGGCAAGTTTAAAACAGTGACTGTATAGAACAGTGCTTAGAGCCAAGCTGACTTCACCCATAGGTTTCCAGAGAGTCAAAATGAAGCGTAGAGTGGGTGGCACTGGCCATCTTTGCAAGATCTGCGTCTGCCTAATCCCTGGTTAAAAATGTGCAAAGAGTTGGAAATGAGGCAAGCTCAGTTAATTGAACAAGGCCACCTAAGTTTCCAACCTAGCTAAGGCTAACAAGTTATCTGTGTTCACACATAAAGTGATGCTTATTCAGCCTCACAATATCTGTGTGGGTTGGATTGCTGTATCATTTGTGTTTATTCAAGTTACTCGCACAAGTTTGACTGTGGGTTTCCCCCCCCCCCAAAAAAAACAGAATAGCTTACGCTACATTAGCCACAATATAGCAGGCAACAACAGGCACAGAGGCTGTATGTGTCTGTGTTCAGTTTTGTCTCTGACCTCTGATTGTTGCTGCAGACAGGTTGAGAGGCGAGTGTAAAGAGGAATCTTTTTAGTCTCAAAAATTGAAAAAACAAACTGTGCTCTCCTTGACTCAAGATATGTATTCCTCCAGAAGCTCTGGGCTCTGCCCACAGCTGTCTCCTCCAGAGCCTGCCAGCTCCAGCAGCTGTCTTTCGGTTAACACTAACAGGGTCAGTCCTTCCGCTCCAGTCTTTTAACCCTATCACCCACACAGCAAGCCATACTGTGTAAAAAAAATATCCATTAAAACTTAAAACATTTTTTTAAAACATAAAACAAAGAGGATGACTGTGTGATTTGTTAGAGAGCTCCAGAATAGTTGCTTAATGAACTTAGTGTGTGAAAAGTTTAGAATGTTGTAGATACGTGTGTGTCATTGTGTTCTCCATTTCTAACTACTATACACTGTGGATGCTGTGTGTGTGTGTGTGTGAGAAACTGTACAGTAGATTTGTGCTGTCTACAGTAGGTACAGTGACAGGGCTCTCGTTCTCCCCCCCTTCGTGTATGTGTGTGTGTTTCAGTCGGTGTCTGAGTGAGTGTGTTTAAGTATCACAGAAGTGGCAGTCTGTCAGCTTTGCTTTCCTCTGCGCTCTCCAGAACAATAGCTGGATTGGCCGTATGTGTGACATGTAGACCACACACCCCTAATAGTGACTGACAGCACTAAGGGCTGAAAGCAGCATGCCCTGCTCACCCACACACACACACACACACACACACACACACACACACACACACACAATACGTACACCTGAGGACACAATGGGTGTGGGTGATTGGTGAAGGTTTCACTCAGTTTGTATATGTGTATTTTGTGAGCGCATGTGTGTGCGTGTTTGTGCCTGTGTTCATTCATGCATGTGAGCCTCAGCATATGTTCTGTTGAAAGTGTTCAGCTGTCTTCTTGTGACAAAACTGTTCCATGTCGCAGAATCAAATGTCTGCCTCACACTGAATCGAAACAAAGGAAGAAACGAAAAAAAATAAATAGAAATCTGTTTAAGCTTTCATTCTCTTTCATTTTCCCCCCTGCTGCCTGCAACGTTCATCCTTGTCCATTGTTCTGCATTAATATCTAAATGCGTAGAAAAATCCTATTAACGCTCATTTTATTTGAACTTATGGCTACATATCTTATAGCAACTTCAGTGGTCCAAAAGGTCTGACAACACTTGTCAACATACTACTACTTTGCATTTGTTTTGAATGTGAAACAGTTATTTTCAGTTTTAACGAAAAGTTGAATATTTGTGTCCACGAATCTCAGATTATCTTGTATTTGGATTGTCCTCCGTTTGCTTTAATGACAGTGTGCACCCAATCTGACATGGACTCCAAAAGTTTGTGTGAAACCTGCTACCTATCTTTCTCAGTCTTTAAGTGTCCCCATAAATGTTCAGTGGGGTTGAGGTCAGGTAATTGAAGTCCATGACATTCAGGACTCCTCGGTCTTCTTTGGCCATTTAGTTTTTTCAAAGCTTTGAGGTGTGTTTCAGCTCTTTATCCTGCTGCTGAGTGAATCCTTTTCCACAGAGATAGAAACCAGATGGTGTGGCATGTCTCTGAAGAATGGAGTGGTACTTCTCCTTGGTCAGGGTGGAGTTAATTCTGTAAAAGTATCAAACTCCAGAGGACGCACAACAGCCCTGTACTTGGATATTCACAACACCTTGTTTCACTGTGGGTTAGACACACTGGGATATCATTCTCTTCTCTCCTTACATACACTGTTCTGTTACTGCCATCAATCTCTTACTTGGCTTCATCAGTAGGATTTCTATTGTATATATTATATTTTATATTTATGTAGAGAAAATGAAGTTGTTTTTTTCCATCTCTCAGGGAAACTAAGCTTGACATATTGTTCCTCTTGTGTTGTGGTCACTTTGGGTCTGCCTGGCTGTGCTTGCATACAAGTTTTTTCAAATCCAGTGTTCAGAGTTCTGTGCACTGTCCCCTCACAAACACTTGGTCATTTACTCTCTGAAACCTCAAACTTTCTGATTGTTTCTAAGTTAACATGGCAATGTTGGAGATTTTCAATGTAGTCCCAGACTTATGGACACCACTGTATTATTGAGAAAAAACAGGGGAGGAGGGTACAATTAGGTAAAGTAGAGATGAGCTTAGTATAGGCTGATGTCACTGCGTCTTTTTTTTGTTTTTTTTTCTTGAAACCTGAATCCATGTCAATAAGATTTAGATTTCTTCACAATACCTTTCTTTAATGGTAATTACGTGTAGAAATACATTATTGGTATAGCTTTAATTCATTCAAAATGTGATCCTAACCTTGCTGGACAGTGTAGCAGCACCTTATGTTAATCTGGTTTCATGGTTTGTGTTACGTCTACTGTTCTGTGACTTTATTCTTGTAGCGAAGCCAATCATATGAAATGCATGATGTGTGTCAAGTGGAGAACAAAACAGCTTCACTTTCTTCACATGGTGGAACCAAAGGGACAGTAAAAGAGGCTGGAACAACACAAGTTAACCAATTAAGCACGGGTGAGTTCAAGGCATTCCAAATATGTAGTAAAAAGTATTACTTTTAGCTCCTCTTTACTTTGTCCAGACCAAGAACAGTAAAAGGTAGATTATCACGTTGGAAAGTTTTAGGTAGTTTCCAGGCTGAGTTGAAATTGTGTTACCGGACAGACAACACTGTACAGTGTCATGTCGGGCCGTGGAACATTGTGTCAGTGAATTGGAGTGTTTCAGTAATCCAATAACTGCTATAATCGCTTTTCTTGGTTGTAATGGAATTACAGCATTTGTCACAAGCTAAAGAACTCTTTAAAAGGATTATATTTTTTAAATGTCTATCAGTTTTCTTGCATACAGTGCCCACATTACAAACAGCAGTCTCTCTGATCACACCCCTACCCTGTTACAGGTACTGCATTCAAAACTGTTCACAGTATTTGCATCAAAATGTGCTTAAAGGAGTAGTTTCCCCCAAAAAATGTAGTCATTATCAACTCGCCCTCATATCAGTGGAAATGCGGATGAAGTTTCGTAGTCCACAAAACATTTCTGGAGCTTCACAGCAAAACAGTTTTTCAGCAGCCTCCTAAAGAACTGAAGTAGAAGGGGGCTTGTTTTCAAACATAAAAAACACACATAAAATGGACAATTAACATGACAGTGAGGAGATAAGGAATGCATTTTCTTTTTTGGTTGAACTTATCCTTTAAACTACCAAAGTTAAAAGCACTCAAAATGATAAATGGACAATTTCAGATTGATGTATAATTATTGATCACTGAGCACTAAAGCTGCAACTTGTAGGGCTGCTTCCTGTACTGACAGGAGGCTTCGTCCAAAATGATACATAGCAATTTATTAAAGTAAATAGAATAAATGTAGTAAAATAGAAGTACAAAGTGAAATAACCGGGACTTATTCAAGTTCAGTGCCTCAAAAATGTTATTTGAGTACAGTACTTGAGTAAATGTACTAGTCGCATTCAGCCACTAGTATAAATCAATATCAGGTAATGTTAATGCTCTAAAAAACGTTCCTTTTGAAAAGGACAAATAAATGACCCTTAAAATGTGGTCATCCAATAAGTGAATTAAGAGTGTCTAATGTCCAGCTGTAGCTCTGTTAAGCCATGACAAGACACAGTAGACCATGTTCATCCAAACTTACTTCAGAACCAAATTATTGGCTGACAGAAAAACCTTTTCCACATTATTCTTCTATCAAAGTTTAAAATCATAGTCAATAATTTTGTGGCAGAAAGAAACAGCCCTCCAAACAAGTATAATGAATCATCAGTCATGTTGATGCCTGAGTTTAAGGAGGTTCATTTGGGAAAAAATCCTAAAATCTTCTGGTTTTACAATCTTTAAGTGGAGAATTTGCTGCTCCGCTCACTTGTATGATTATAAGTTAAATGAATACGTTTTGAACTGACGGTCCGTCTTAATGATCAGTTTCACTACATTACCGGGTTGCAGCTGTAATCCAAAAGATGTAAAACGTTATCTGAATCTACGAGAAAGCTTAAAAAAATAATAATAATAATTTGAAGTTTTTCTTTCTTAATTTAAAGTGGTTTAAAAGAGTAAAACCAGAGAAAATAGAAAAGAGAGACGAAAATGTCTTCATGTGTAACTCACCTCATAATGATTAATTCCCTTAGTGTTGCATAATAAAGTGCACAAGGGCTTGCAGTGGTCTTATCACTCTGAAGTGTGTCTGCATTATCTGTGACTGTTGTCTGAATGCGTGAAAACCAAGTGTGTTTGTGTGTCTGTGTGTGTGTGAGAGGGAGAGAGAGATGAACGTACTTGAGGAGGGGGCAGCACTGCTGTGCCTTTGCACTCAGGGAGCTCTGGTCAAATGGCCCCTCCCCTTTGCCCCCCCCCCACGCACACACACACACACACACGCACACACTGAGAAAAAGGCACCGCGCTGCTGGCCCTTTAAGAGCTGAGCCTAGATCTCACAGTTTACAGCGAGGGAGGGAGAAGAGGAGGGACAGAGGCAGAGAGAGAGTGAGGGAGGGTGTTAGGCTGAAAGTGTGTGAGTAGAGAGACAGAGAGGAACACAGTAAGAGAGAGAGAGAGAGAGAGAGAGAGAGAATCAGCAGTGTGTGTGAGAGGTTGAAGGATCACTTCTATCCCGTCTTGTTTTGGGGAGACTAACCTTGTTCATCTGAGCATTGTGGGACTGTTTTATGTTGTTGTTGACGAGAGAGACGGACCCTTACTCCAGCATGCTCACTGAGCCTGAGCTACCTCAGGAGTGTAACAGGTACGTGCCGCTTTCTCACACACTCACACACACCCACACACACACACACACACACACACACTCACACATTCACGCACAGATGACAAAGACGGAGCGGGACAGAGACAGGGAGGGGAAGGTGCCGGGAGGATAGGAGTATAGAGTGGGGAAGGCATGTGTTAGGAGAAGACTCGGTATATGTGTGTGTCTGTGTGTAAAGCATGTGAACTGTCTCAGCGAGTCCGCAGAGTTTGAGGCTGAAGTGTGTGTGTGTGTTTGTGTGGGTGACAGAGAGATGTGAAGCAGAGTTGATGATTGACTCCTGTCCTTTTGGAAGATATACCATGCAAAGCAGGGCGAAAGCAGGCATTACATGTGAGTGTGAGTGTTTGTGTGTGTGTTCATGTGTGTCTGTCCCGGCAGTAACAGACGGGACTTCTCCTCCCCTATACCTCCTGACTAAAGTTGTGTTTCAGTTCAATACCTCCACAAACAAACTGCTTAAAACAGTGTTGGGGTGTGTGAGTGTGTGAAAGAGAGAAAAAGAGACACTTTAGAGAAGTGTGAGTGTGTGTGCGTGTGTTTTTGTGCGAGTGTGTGTCCTCTCATCATCTCATCTCCCCTGCTCACCACAACTTTATTTACTTCTGCTTTACTCTGCCAGCTATTTATATGTATCTCTCTGAAACAGCCCAACATGTTGAAGTGCTGCAACAAGTCAAATACACATTAAATAATTTATTTATATTTTCAAACTATATAGATTTTTTTTTTAATCAGAAGTTGACGTGTTTACAACGTGCCCTCCTGCTCATCCGCGCCTTTTAATATTTTACTTATTAATAATTTATTTTTCACTTAATCCAAATTCAATGCATGCAAACCCTCAGTAATCCTATTGTCACTCTGCGTGGTGTTGTTGTTGTTTTGTTTGTTTTTTCTTGCCGTATGCTAATGTTAATCTCACTGTGCTCCTCTGATGTTTGTGCGGGCCTCCTTCATTTAGAGGTGCGAACCCTCTAACCTTGCTCCACTCCGACACTGTCAACACAAGTGGCTTTTGCCTGTGGAATAATAGCTGTTTGATGCTTAATGCCGGGAGAGACAGATTATGTTATAATACCCGGCATTTTTAATACTAACACACACACACACACACACACACACACATACGCAAACACACACACACGCCTCTTCTCTTCCTCTGCCTGCTTTGACTTTTATTGCAGTAAAGTAGCGCTCTGTTTTGCCCGATGAAACTAATCTTTTGTTCCGAGATAAACTGGGGTCGGCAGGGTGGAGGTGGTGGGGGATTTCAGGGGCCCCCTTTGAATTAAGAACACATTTAGATGTGGCAAAAAATGTGTTTTTAATAAACCGTTCAATCCGGCAAAGTGGTTGAGGAGAGAGAAAAAAGATAACAACAGCTAGGAGGAATTAAAAATTTAAAGGATTACACAGAAAAGCAGAATGTATGGAGATAAATGCAGGGATTACAATGACTTAGGAGGAGAGCGCTTAAAACTCTTGCTTTCCAGTAATGCACTCCATCACTGTGGCTCTGGCCGTGTGTGTGTGTGTGTTCATATATGTGTGTGTATGTGTGTGAGGGAGAGAGGGGTATCTTCCTTTCGGTGTGTGTGTGTGTGTGTGTGTGTGTGTGTGTGTGTGTGTGTGTTTTCGTGTGCGAGTGTGTCGAGCGGTAGTCTCTCAGCGGAGCGGAGTGTGTGTGAGTTGCCAGTGTGTGTGCGCTCCAGCCTCGGTGGTCGCGATGCTCTCCGTTCCTGCGTCTCTGTAAGTGTCCGCTCTTGCCTCCTTCAACCATGCTTCTTCTTCTTCTTCTTCTTCTTCTTCTTCTTCTTCTTCTTCTTCTTCTTCTTCTTCATCCGCTCATCACACTTCCTCTTCCCCCTTTTCCTTCTCCTTCCTCTTAAATTGTATTCTTGTAAAAATTCACTCACTTTTGATTGAAAGCAGCCGATGAAGAAGAGTTTTGTCAGAGTTTCTAAAAGGAGGGTTTGTCTGAAAATAAATATTCTTTTTTTATAGGTGAGAAATCATTACTGATTTATTTTTTTTATTTGTTGTCGAATATGAGTTTGATGGTGAAATAAAACAGTTTTTGTTCAGATTTTATTTAAGCCAACAAAAGTCTTGTGATATGTTTTTTTGTCTCTGCGTGTTAAGCTGTTAAAAATGCACTTTATGCTTTAACAAAGCTTGAGTCTTCTGCGATTTATATTATATCATATTCTAATTTTACACTGTAATCAAGCTTTTGATTTTGATATGATTCGAACATTTTTTTTTTGGGTTCTCCGAGCGCTCGGCCGTGTATCAAAATTTCCAGCCGAAGCTGAAAATAGTGGAAACAGACTGCCTTCGCTAACACGGCCTCATCTGTTCGCACAAACAGAACAGAAATATACACACAGGGAGACGGAGAGAAAGCCAAAGCAACCAAAAGACAGAGGGAGAAGACTGAGAAAAGAGACGTTTGAAGGAGCCTATGTGGCACTGGATGCATGTGGAGATGAAGGGAATGATGTGGTCAAACTGACACATTCCTCACTGACGGACAGGAGAAGGAGTAGAAGAAGAAGGAGCAGGGTCACAGAAAAGTGAGAGTGCCATAGAGTGAGTTTAGAGGGGGAGTTGGGGGTGATGTTTGGGGGTTGAGGTGGCGAAGGAGGAGGAGGGAGGAGAGGAAGGCAGTGGTGGATTTTCACACCCCTCCATTTGTCCCCTCCATTTATTGGGGTGTTTGTGTGCATGTCAGTGCGTTTGAAGGTAGCGGTGGTGGTGGTGGGGGGCAGCCAGCAGTGGATGTGTCAACACTTTGAACGGTTTAAACGGGACACACTCAGATAGAATCTGACATGAGTTGCCGCGCACTCAGAAACAAGGACGGCGTCCGCAGCCTGAAGGATTTTACTTCAATTCATTGAAACGAACTGTTTTATTTTATTATGAGTAAATCTGATTTATTGTCAGCTGTGGAAAGTAAATAAGTACATCTGGCAAAGTACTGTACCTTAGGGTGATTCTGAGGGACATGACTTGAGTATTTCAGTCAGAGAAAAATGAGTACTTGTTTCCTTAAGCAATTATTGGATGGCTATAATTACTACTGAAGATTTACCTCAAAAAGAACTTATAAAATGCGGTGTGTCGTTATAGATTCAACTACCGATCAGTATGTAAAATAGCTGAAATCAGCCTACAACAGTAACATTCTGCCTACAAATGATTGCACTACTAATATTAATCCAATATTATAATGTATATAATAATAAAAGCATTCTGAAAAAGGCTTTTCAACATAATGAATGCTTTTTTTTGAAAACGTAATTAAAATATTGTGCTGATGATACTTCGACAAACGTAATTATGCACGCAGGGCTTAACTTTGAGCATTTTTTTTTGCATGACGCTTTTGCTGCTTGAACAAAACCAGAATCCTACTCGGCTGTTTATTTGTATTTATTTTAATAATTATTGACTTTTATTTTGTAATTGTAGAGGTACGGACAGGTTTTAAGAGAGAAATTCCTGTGGCAGATGATAAAAACTTGTTTCCAATTTAAGTGAGCAGTGCTGCTTCCAGTGTAAGTGTCTCTGTACTTCATTTAAAAGGGTGAGATTAAAGTGGTGTGTGCGTTTGAGGAAAGAGAGAATGTCTGTGTGTCTGTGTGTGTGTGTGTGTGTGTGTGTGTGTGTGTGTGTGTGTGTGTGTGTGTGTGTGTGTGTGTGTGTGTGAGAGAGAGAGAGAGAGAGAGCGCAAGTGGAGTAATTGAGTAGAGTGTCCGTGCTCTGCAAACTAATGCGCTATTCTGCCCCTCTCTTCCCCTGTGGCCCTGTCCCGGCCTCCCTCTCTCCCTCTCCCTCCCACCACCACCTCGGACTGGAGGCCATTGTCTGGGCCATATTGTCTGTCCCCAGAGAGCCTTGATAACCGTGTCTCCATCCACGGAGCGAGAGGGGAGCGAAAAGAAAGAAAAGGAAAGAAAGAACGACAGACAGAAAAATACCAGAGGAGAATGCTAAAGCCCACCACCTCCCCCCTCGTCCCCACTTCCTCCCCTCTCTCAGCACACTCCCACCCACAGCAACTCTCTCCCACCACGACCTCCCACCCCAGTGCGATCAGCTGACCCTCTGTGATAGCCAATAGAAGAAAGGGAGTGGAACATTAGACTGCATTTGTTCTTGTTCTTGTTTTCTATTGATCAGAGAGGAAGATGATGAAGGGGTCCGGAATGAAGGGGCGAGAGCGATGGAGTGTTAGAAACAGAGAGAAAGTGTGTGATTGCATTTGTGTGTTTGTGTGTGTGTGTGTTTGTGTGTGTGCGCGCCCGTGTGTAAAACACAGACGGAGACAGACAGAGGTGTCCCTCCAGGCTAACTAGAGTCTGGTCATATGACATGAGGTCACAGGGTAGAAGTCAAAGGTCAGCTGGAGGTATTGCACTGTCAACAGAGCAGGAAAACTCCAGCGGTGTGCATGAACGTGTGTGTGTGGTTCAGTGTGTGTGTATTTAACATCATCTTACTCTCTCCTCTGCCCCTTCTCCTGCTTCTTCTCCAGCCATCCATCAATTCAGGCAGCTTGTCTTACACTAATCCTACTCTGTTTAACGCTCTCTCTCATTCTCTCTCTCCCTCTCTCTCTCTCTCTCTCTCTCTCTCACACACACACACACACACACACACACACACACACACACACACACACACACACACACACACAGACACTAGTGTTTACCATCCCTCCAATCGACAATAGGAGACAGTGTTAGAGGCTTGGAGCTCCCTCCCAGAGCGCTACAATGAAACTTCTGTCTTTCCAGGTAGTGAGGGAGGGAGAAAGAGAGAGAGAGAGCGAGAGAGAGAGAAGATAGAGAGGGAGGAAGAGGGAGAGGCAGGAGGGGAGGGGGGTCAGAAGGAAAAGGAGGAGAACATTTGGGCCGAGGTGGGAGAGTTTCAAAGTGCGGGACGACAGAAAGAGGCCAGCTGGGAGTGTGTGTGCGAGCATTTGTGTGTTGTCATTTATGTGAGAGAATGAGCTTGCATTTGTGTGTGTGTGTGTGTGTGTGTGTCTGTGAGTCTGTGTGTTTGTGTGTCTGGTTTACAGGGGCAAGCCAAGTCGCTGACAGTGAGACAAATGTTGTGACTCCTTTATGGATTGCTTAACAAATGCAGCACAAATAGTGGCCTGGCACAACAATGGAAAAACACTGTCCCTCGCTCAATAAACATTATGCCGCGTCTCCCCTCCTCGCAAAACACCGGGGGAGCGGGGCCGCCGCCGTCCACCGGATGCACTTCTCCTCTCTCTGTCTCTTTTCAGTCCTCCCTTCCTTCTCCTCCTCCCCCAACTCTCTCCTTCTGCTTGTCGTCTCCTTTTTTTCAATGGCAACAGTCAAGATTTTCCCACGAGCTGTTCTCACTTGGTGATGCCGGTGATACCTAAAGTTAACAGACGTATGGACAGAGAAGAGCAGTAAACTTTCTTCTTTTCATTCTCTCCTCTTCTAAACTTCACCATTTCTCCATCCTTACTTCAGTGCCAAAATGTCAGTGACGATCACGTTGTCTGATGACTCAGTGTAAAGACATGAATAAGGTTTGAAAGAGGGGGAAAAAAGCTGAAAAAATGACAAGAAGGGCATGTGGAGCGTTGCCGTGCTGATGACTAAAGCTTTGGGTGGATGAATGGACGAGAGAGGCAGACAGACGGACCAAAATAGAGAGAGAGAGGTAGTCCCAGAGGCCACATGACTTGGTCCACGTCTTCTGTGCCCACCCCTTTTTGCTCTCTCTCTCCACACACACCCATACACACACACACACAGAGACAACACATGACTGTCTCTACAGCGTGCATGTATGTGATTAACAGCGGTGACATTAGGGTTGTGTGTGTTATTGCCTTTTGTGGTTAAGCTGGACAGGAAGCACGGTTTGGGCTGTCGGCGGTTAGGGCACCTCACAGAGGATGCTTTGTGTGTGTGTGTGTGTGTGTGTGTGTGTGTGTGT